>VWPU01010973.1:0-86208 GCA_013398955.1 Callaeas wilsoni
GGCGCCGCGCAGCAACAGCGCCGGCGGCCCAAGAGCTTCTGCGCGGCGGGGAACGGGCTGCCCGGGGCACTGCTGCCGCCGCCGCCCCCCGCCCGCGCCCGCGGCGGCCTCCTGGACCTGCTCCGACTGCGCTCGCCCCGCAGGCAGAGCCCCGAGGGAGAGGGCGACGGCCCCGATGAGGTGCAGCGCCCGCGCCCCAGCAGCATGACCTTTCTGCCCACCAGCCGGCCGCCGCACCCCACCGAGAGTCCTGGCTTCCTCCGGGGGGGCTCCCTGTGGGGCAGCCGCCGCTGGAACCTCTTCGGGGGCAGCGGCTGGAGCGGCTCCAGCCCCAGGAAGAACTTCAGCTCCCTGCGGAAAAGCTTCAGTTTCCGCCTGCGCCGGGGCCACGAGCTGCGGCGGTCGGAGTCTGGGGGGCTCCTGCGCCCCACGCGCCTCCGCACCAAGAGTGAGGGTGATGCCAGCTCCTTGCACACCTGCCCCAGCAAGCGGGACCTGCTGTACCCAGAGCTGACCAGGGTCGGGGGCCGGCTGCACACCGATCCCGTGCAGACAGGGGGACTCTGGAAACTCTTCACGAGCCGCTTCCGAAGGCGAGAGCGTGGCAGCACTGGCAGTGTGTGCCCCAAGGATCCCCATGGCAGCATTGAGCCTGTCCTCCTGGGTGGTGGTCCTCTGCGGGCTCTGGGTAAGTAAGCACAGGAGTAGTGCTGAGCTAGCGAGAACCCCCTGTGCCGACGGGGCCTGCAGGGATGGGTGGCTGTGGCCTGTCCCAGCTGAGGTTCTGGGCTGTGCACTGGCACCTGGTTTTGTCCCGGTGCTCTGCAGGGTTTGCACTGTGCTGCAGTGAGGTCGCGTGAGCGTTCACAGGGTCATGTCATACTCTGGTGCCCTGGGCACTGCCATCATCAATGGTGCTGGAGCAGCTGTGGTGTGGCTGCTTGAGAGGATGTGCTGTAGGGTCTGGTTCTCTTGCTGGCCACACACCTGGGAGTCAAGCACGTGTGTCGCATGCCCTACTTGCCCTGGTGGTGTCCCAGCAAGGGCGGAGTGGGCCGAGCCTTCCTGCCCTTGCTGCACAACATCAGTGGAACGGGGAGAGGAGTGCTGTTGGTGAGCTCCCAGGCAAATGGGATTGTTTGAGAGGTTGCCAGAGCAGAGTTGTGGAGCAGCGCAGAGGGTTGGGAAGCCCAGAAACATCTCTGCACCCCCCCTCTCGTGAGCGGCTCCCTGATGCCAGGCCTCGTCTGGGGGATGCTCAGCCAGGGCCATCCCTGCCAAGGTCCCCCACTGGGGCTGAGCGGAGAACACATGTTCGGGAGCATAGGGACCCTCACTGGGTATGAGCAGCCTGCAGAGAGCAGGCGTGGCATTACCAGTGATGGGGCAGGGGGACAGGATGCCCCTGGGGCTGGGCATTCAGTGGACACTGGCAGCTGAAGCAGTTCTCGGGTGTTCAACTCTCTGATGTTGGTGGGGAGTTCTCGGGTGTTCGACTCTCTGATGTTGGTGGGGAGTTCTCTGGCGCCGGGGCTTTGTGGGGCCTCAGCTGGGGCTGTGCTGGTTGTGCCTCTGTGCCCTGTCCCCTTCCTGGCCCTGTGGAAGGAGCTGCAGGCAAGCTCTCTGGCCTGGCAGGGCCGGGAGGCGACAGCAGCATCCACAGCTTTTTAAGGCATGGAACGCATGGAGCTGGGGGCTGGGCCAGGCCCTGCCGCCCGCTCCCGGGGGCCTCGCTGGGTTCCATTGCTCTACTCTGGATCTGGATGTTGTGGAGGCGGTTCTCTGCTTGGCTTATGTGCCAGAGGGATGTCTTAGGGCTGGTGGGCTCTCCAGGGAACCCACATGCTACTGAGGAACCTGGTTGCTCCTGAGGCAGTGGCTGTCCAGGGCAGCGTCATGCTCAGACGATCCCTGGGAGTGCTGGGCCACAGAGATCAGCACAGGAGCAGCTCTGCAGCTGCCCGGGAAGCTCAGGGGGCTCCATCCTCTAGCCCCCTCTGTCCCTCGAGCTCACAGTGCTCCAGGGGAAGGTTCTGGAGGCTCCAGTGGATGTGGGGGCTGCCCATGCACCATGAGGCAAAGGGCCGGGATGCTGCTCTGCTCCGGGGGTTCTGGTGCTGGCAGGGCAGCCCAGGCTGTGTGCCGGTGCCGGCTGGGTGGCGGGAGGTTCCCAGGAGAGGGGAGGCTGTGCTCATGGCTGGGGAATGTGGGTGTATGCGGGCAGGGAGGGCCGGGCCCTGCCCCTGCAGCGGGGGGCCTGTTCCTGCTTGCCGCTTCCAGTGGGAGCTGCGCCAGCAGCAGCCGGCCTGGCAGCCACATTCCCAAACAAGCAGCTGAGGTTGAGCACTTGGTTGGCGTCCTCGCCTCTGACCTGGCTCCTCCATGAGACAGGTAGGAGCTCCCTTTGGATCCATCTTTGCGAGACCCTGCTGAGGCTTCTGTGGGAAGTGGTGTGGGGGGCTTGGGGTCCCTGCAACGGTGACCAGCCAGCTGATGCAGGGCCACTGTTTGTTGCAGGGATTAGTGTTTGCCACCGTGGCTCGTGCTGGAGGCAGAGGCTCGGGGATGACCTCTCCAGGATGCCACCGGCATTGTGGCTCCTGGCAGAGCCCCTGGCGCTGCAGAGCTCACACTGGGTTTAGTCACACTGAGAACACCATTCATTACCTGCTTGGTACCTGCACGATCCCTGTACCCACCAACCCTGTGTCCTTCTGGGGACGGTGAGATGTGAAGAGGCAGTGGTGAAGTCTGCCCAGCAAAGTAGCTGCTGCTTGTCCTGTCTTGTGTCCCATCTCCGCGTTGTCTCTCTGCTTGGAAAGTTGGTCCATGGCTTCCTCCAGTGGGAGCTGTGGGTCTCTAAGCCAGAGCTGGAGGGGCACAGCCTTAGTGCTGCTGCGACAGGGCTGCTCTGGAGGTCTCTGCCCCATTCCTGTTCCAGTCTTGAAGGCTGATGGTGTTCCAAACACCCTCTTGACGTCCCACAAACTTTGATGCTCTGTGTGGGCGCTGCCCACCTTGCCCTGGGAAAGCTGCTGGTGCAGCCCCAACTTGCCCTCCTGGGGGGTGCAGCTGCAGCTGCGGTTATCAGCACTTGGAAAAGCTGGATGTAGGAGTCCCGGCAGAGAGCCAAGCCAGCACTTTCTCTGTTTCCAGAACCTGGAGTTGTTTGTTTACAGCACGCTGTGATACCCACCCAGCACCACGATCTGCATCCAGACATACCTGCAAAAGCCAGGGGGATGCTCCAAGTGCTGCTCCCAGCCCTGGAGGGGTTCGGCTGGGATTGAGCGCACAGAGAGATGATGGGGGATTTCAGAGTTTGATACCCAAAAAAGATATAAAGAGCTGATCCTTGTGTAATGGGCAAGGGAGGGCAACAGCCCTTGGGACTAGAGAGCAAAGTCAACACAGAGTCCGGCCAGCTTGGACTGACCCAGCTGATTGTGGTCAGTGGTTCAGAGCATTTCTAGGTATCCAGGTGTTGGCTGGTGCCATTCCAAAGAAGCTCTCTAATAGGTGTGGTCTTGGGAATACTGGGCTCTTTTGGAATTAGAGTTGTCCCTGTACATGGAGGGACTGTGTGATGGGTACAGCATTTCTGATGGCTCAGGAAGCATTCCTCACCTGAGGGAACAGCATGGAGCTGTGTCAGGGAGGTTTAGATTGGATATCAGAAAAAAGTTCTTCCCCCAGAGGGTAGTTGGGCACTGAACAGGCTCCCCAGGGAATGGTCATGGCCCCAAGGCTGCCAGAGCTCAGGGAGCGTTTGGACAATGCTCTTAGGCACAGGGTGTGAATTTTGGGGTGTCTATGCACGGCCAGAGGTGGGACTTAATGATCCTTGTGGGTCTCTTCCAGCTCAGGATATTCTGTGATTCTGTGGTCACAGCTGCATCCCCTCTCCCGGAGAGATGCCTTGCTTTTTGAAGTTCTTCAAGGTACCTCCCTTTCCTCTCGTGTGTGGAGTACTGATGTGCAGGGCATGTGAGGGAAGGCTTCTGAGAGAAGACAGGGGCTGTTTTCTCATGGATTAGGTGAAGTTTGCATAGTGAGTTGGGTAGGTCATGATAAGTATCACCTCGTGTTGGTACTTGCCTTGGTGAGCTGGGAGTGTTGGTGAGAGGCAGAGGTGTCATGGTGGGGTTAGAGATGCCTTGGATGCTGAGACCAGTCTAGTGTCCGCACTTTGGAAAAGCTCCAGAGTTTTGGAAGGTGTCAGGGAGGGAGCTGTTGGGACAATACTCTGGAGGGCTCGGTTCGTAGGACGATGTCAGAGGATGTACAGTGGGAGCAGAGGTGTCTGACTGCAGTCACGGGCAGCCTTAGGGAGAGGGAACCGTGTGCCTTCAGCATTCACCTGCCAGTGCTCGTGGTTGCACAGCTGGAGCCGAGGTCAGGCACGTTGGGAACAGGTTTTTGCTGGCAAGATAGATCCCCACGGAATGCTGTGATGGGAGGTTGTGAGTTACCTGTCTCTCTGTGTCACTCTCTGCTGGGTTTTCCCTTCCAGCAGACCCTGTCTCACCATCACAGCAGGATTTGGTCTGGGTCTTTGACAATGTTTGGATGGGGGCTGGAGAGCAGCAGGTGCTGAGAGGTTGAAATGCCTGGATCTTCCAGAGTCTGCATTGACCTCACAGCACAGTGACACCCGCTGCTACTGCCCATGGCATGGTGATGAAGCAAGGGTGGCAGTTCCTAAGCGTGTCCTTTCCCAGAGAGACACAGCATTGTCTCCTTTTGTTGCTGCAAAGTGTTTAAAGCTGTGCTGAGATAATCCTTACCAAGATCATGTTCTGCGGTGGGTTCTCGTGCTGGCTCAGTGCTGACTGGAATGCTTGCTGTGCCTGTGCTGCTCCTTGACCTGGAGAAATCCCCCTCCTGCCAGCATTGCCGGGCTAGAGGCTTTATCAGCCTGGCCTGGGAGGGGTGGCTGTGCCCAGGAAGGGTAGCTGTGCCCAGGCACGCTGCCTCTGCGTCCCTTTGATCTGTGTGTGTTGGTCAGGTGGGTCCGTTTGCGTGGCCACAGTGGTGGCCTCGGTTTGTGTGGCTTCTGCTGTGTTTGCGCAGCCTCTGACCTGGTTTCAAGGCTGGGTTTAGTGTCCAGGGTTGAAGTGTCCAAGGGAGTTCCACCATGGCTTGGGTAATGAGTTAGTTAATTATTAGTTGCTGTGTGGAGAGACCAGATGTGTCTGGCACTGGCGCTTCTGGAGCACAGGGTAGATGAACCTGCTGCGCATCATCCCATGGAGGGAGCATCTGGGGTGAGGAGTTGAATTTGACCGGCCAGCCTCTTTCTCCCCCCAGCTTCCCTGCGGCATGTGGGTGCCGGGAGCTGTGGGTCTGTGGCTGAACCTCCTCCAGGCTGTCTTCAGGGCACAGGGAACCGCGGTGTCCGAGCTCTGTGATGGAGGGTGCTGATCCTGCCTCCTTGGTGCATGACACTGCTGTCCCACAGCTGGGGTCTGGTCTGTAGATCCTGAAGGTGTCCAGGATGACCAGCTGACCAAGAGACATCGTCTACAGAGTGCTTCATTTATGTCCCTGTCTGCTCTTCTGCATGGCAGGGGCTCTGCCCACCCCACCTCCCAAATTTCCACCTTCTGCAGTAGAGCTGCCTATGCCAGGAAACTGCTATCAACACAAGCTTCTGTGGAGTAGCAGAATTGGCCTGAATCTCCTTTTCCCAGGCCAATCTGGACTGATCTCCTCTTGTATGGTTGCGTCATGGAGCCAAGGACACTGTTGGGCTGTGCTGAAGCTCTTGGTATGACAGTGGTTCCCTGAGCCCATTGCTTCAGCTTTGGAGGTCAGGTACACCTGGGGAAGGTGTTGAACTGCAGCACTGACAGCCTGGTCCCCTCTGTGATTAAATAACAAAGAGAAGATGCACAAAGAGTGACCAGGTGTATTTTCGTCTGGAATTGCAGGTGATGCAGCCAGTCCAGCAGTGGAACTATCCAGTAAATCGTGACTCCCTGATGCTAGATGAACCCCAGTGCTGAGTGGGAGATCGGTCCCTGGAGGTGTCTCCTGCTGGAGGCAATCCCTGCTGAACGAGCTGGCACCAGGGCCCAGGTGCTGTGGGGAAGGTGCTCTGCTCACCTGCCTGCCAGGATTTTGGGTGGTGCCTCAGCCTCGGTCAGGTTGCCAGTGGCTCAGGTTGCCAGTGGCTCGCTGTGTGCTTCCACATGGTTACAGTTTCACCTAGGAGATGATGGGGATCTTGTGCCTGTTCCACTGGGGAGCGGTGCCTGAGGGCTGGGCAGCCCTACACTCCCCCCCCGGCTCAGCATGGTGGGTAGGGAGGGACTGAAGGCCCAGAGGGAAATGGAGAAGGTCTGGCAGCCACGGAGGGAATGGTGTTGTTAGAGGAGAGCTCCAAATCAGTCCACTGCTGCTGACTTGGACCTTTCCTGCTGCTCTGGTTTGTAACAGCCACAGCGACACACAGGATTCATAGCCACGAATGCAGGGACTTGCCACTTTCTGCATTTTGACAACCAAGGATGAACACTTGTATGGACAGAGCTGACATCGGGGTCATGTCACTGGTTTTCTGCAGCCAGCTGCTTGGTTTGTGGTTGTTTTGGGTTGAGAAACTGCTCATGAAGTGCCCTTTGGCAGCTCTGTGGGTGTGATCCTTGCCTGCCCGCACATACTGCTGTGGGAGCTGATGGCAGAGGAGGGAAGCAAGTGCAAGAAATCTGGGGGGGATGCTCCATGCTTGGGGGTGTCTGAGGCCTGGGTGACAGAGCCATCCCTGCAAGCGTGGGTGCAGGCAGCTGCAGGACACAGGGCCCAGGTGATGTGAGAGATGTCTTTGAGTCTGTGGATGGCTCGTCTGCACAGATGTGGGTCCCCCTGCTGTCGGGGTGGTGTGCACGTGTTGTGTATGTCCCTTGTGTGGTGAGACAAGGGTGATTGGCATGTCCTGGGGCAGAGCAGGGGGTGTAAAAAGGGCCAGGGGACACTTACAGTGACAGACTGTAAGTCATGCAGTTGTGGCATGGACCCCTGCCTGACACGTGGAAGTGGATTGTGCTCCCAACCCTCAGGCCTTCCCTCACAGGTTGATAGTCATAGAATCACAGGATCGTTGAGGTTGGAAAAGGCCTCTCAGACCGTCGAGTCCAACCATTCCCTCAGCCGTGCCACGGCCACCCCCAATCCATGTCCCCAGGTGCCACATCCGCGTGGTTTTTAAATCCCTCCAGGAATGGTGACCCCACCACTGCCCTGGGCAGCCTGTGCCAGGGCTGGATGGCTAATTCAGGCAAGAAATATTCCCAGTATCAAACCTAAACCTCCCTTGGTGCAACTTGAGGCCATTTCCTCTTGTCCTGTCAAGTCTCAATGGCCTAGAGTGCCTTGTCCAGGTGGTAGGTGGGAAGCTTCTCCACATGCCTCAGGGTGCAGGCAGGGAACACAAGCCTGCTCCGGAGTGTGGAAATGCATGGCCTCTTTGCCTCCCAGGCACTGCCCTCTTCCTCTTCATCCTTAATCAATCTGTGCAGGAGGAAACTGCCGCTCACCTAATGAGGCAGGAGAGAGGGTGGGGGCGGTGCGAAAGTGCTGCTCCAGACAGGTGTTCAGAGTCACGGTGGGATGTCCACCCGAACAAGAGGTGTGGCTGTTCACCGAGGTGTTACTCAGCTGAAGGATTGGCGTATGCAGTTCTGGCCCAGGGTGGCAAGGGCACACAGGGGTCTTCTGCTCCTGGCACCTGTGACCTTGGCTCCAGAACGGGCCTCAGAGGGACCGTGCCCCTCCCTGATGTGCATCTCAGTAACTTCCAGACGATTGTGAAGGAATGGAGACTCCAGCTGCACCATGTAAAGTGGTGCTTGCACCCTGGCGTGGTCCTGAGTGCAGACAGCGTGGGTGCAGGCAATGTGCTGGGCTGTGCTGTGACCTGTGTGCTGTGCTGGGACCCGTGGGCTGCACCGGGACCTGTGCGCTGTGCTGGGACCTATGGGGCGCGCTGGGACCCCTGGGCTGTTGATGCCACACATGCTGGCTGGGTCACCAGGACCTGTGGGTGGCCTGGGCTGACATTCAGGCCTGACAGATGCTGGAGCAGGTGGACAGATGTGCAGGCTGTGCCTGGTGTTCGGGTAAGGTGTGCTAATGAGAGTGAGGAGCGGGCTGTGTTGTGTGGCTGAGTACAGTCCTGTTGGCCTTGTGTTGTCAGTGTTTGTGTTAAGGTTTACTCAGACGCCTTCTCAGCAAGTCAAAAATCAAAATGTTGCAAACTCTTGAACCTGGGTTAAAAACCAAGCAAGACTCTGTTGGCACAGTTGGTGCAGGAGGCAGCTGGCAGCCGTTGGGGCAGCTTGTCCTGGTCATCCTTGAGCAGATCCAGAGAGAGCCCAGCCTGCCCTCTCCAGGTCTCTCCCTGCCTCTCCTCCTTCCCAAGGCTGATCACCAAGTGTGTGTGCCTTGTGCTCCGCTCAGAACCCACCAAAAATCTGCTGTGTGTAGTGAAACAGCATGAGTGTGCACTGCCTGTTCCCATTGGGGAATGCTGGGGACAGAGAAGGCCTGGATGGTGCTTTATCCGTCACATTACCTGCCGAAGAGGCGGAGAGGGGCAGAAGTCCCAAGTGGAGGTGACAGGTTTTTTTAGACCCAGTGATGCAGTTGGAAATACAGGTGTGCTGTTACCTTTTGGAAAGGACTCAAGAATGTATCATTTTCCTCCTGATGAATTGTTTTTATAAAAACCTTACCTCTGCCTAAAAAAGGAAAGGGCAGGTGAAAGACACCGCAGAGAAATGATTCCTCAGGATGGCTATAAATAACCTAGTGTTTCTGCAGCAGATTGGAGATTATTTGTCTGTAGCTCCTGGAAAAGGAGTGTTCCTAAATCGGCCATGGAAGGTAAACTCCAAGTAGGAGCACCATGTTCTCACCTTTCTTGAACATGGTGGATGAATGTCATGGCCTATGAGTGCTGGGGGCTGCACAAAACTGGGACAAGAGCTCAGTGCTGGGTCATGGTTTATTGCCTCGTGCTCTCTGAGCAGTTGAGCCAGCCCTCTGGCATTGGGAGCAGAAGTGAGCTCTTCCCCATGGCTTCAGGCTGCCCAGTGAGGGGAGAGAGGTGAGATCAAGCTTTAGCCTGGAGATGTAGGAAGGGCTGGTGCTGTTGTGTGTCCAACCTCCCCTAAGGAGTTACAAGGGCTGGAACATGAGTTGGGGTGAGGGCAGGCGCTGGTGGGCTCTGGCAGGGCTGTGGAGCCCAGTGCTGCCCCCAATACAAGATAGATGCTCTGAGTTCTGCAGCCCCTCTGCTCTGGAGCCAGGCTGGGAGAGCTGGGGGTGTTCACCTAGGGAAGAGGAGACTCCAGGGAGACCTCAGAGCCCCTTCCAGGGCCTAAAGGGGCTCCAGGAGAGCTGAAGTGTTGGATGCGTGTTGGATGAGCTCTGTGTCTCTGGGTGAGGTAGAAGGGAGAGAAGAACCATATACCTGCCTGGCGGGAACAGGGAGAGTGTAGCAGGATCCTTGCTGGGATCTTGAGGGTAACCTGATGATTTCTCTCCTCTGTCTGCAGATTCATTTGTGAACAGCCAGGAATGGACCCTGAGTCGCTCGGTGCCTGAGCTGAAGGTGGTGAGTACCTGTGGCTTGTGCCTGGGATACCCCTGGTTCCCCAAATCCTCAAGAAAATCGCGCATTTACATGTGGCCGAGTGGAAACACACAGAGGTTCAGCCTCAGCAGAGAGAGAGGAGCTGAGGCACAACTTGAGGCTGTTTCCTCTTGTCCTGTCCCTGTTCCCTGGGAGCAGAGCCCAATCCCCTGAGCTGCCCCCTCCTGTCAGGGAGTTGTGCAGAGCCACATGGTCCCCCCGAGCCTCCTTTTCTCCAGGCTAAGCCCCTTTACCATCTTTCTCTGCCGCTCCTGGTGCTCCAGTGCCTTCCCCAGTTCTGTTCTCTTCCCTGGACACGCTCCAGCCCCTTAGTGTCTTTCTTGTTGTGTGGGGCTGACACTGACCCCAGCAAGAAATGTTGCCAAGCTTCACTTCCTTCCCGTTTTCAAGCAACTCTGTGTCCTCGGTCTCTCCCGCAGGAGTTGAGGGTCTCGCTGCTCTCCCTGCTTGTGTTCCCAAGCATTCAGGATGCTTTCTCCAAGGTTTTTGAATAATTTGATGTATTTAAGATACATTCAGCAGCTTTCCCTCCCTCAGTTTTCCCCCAAAGCTCCCTCCCAGTGCTGCAGGCCAGGAAGAGGCTGTGACTGAGCAGTTCTTGCAGAGGGGCACTGGCGGTGCCTCCTGGCAAGACTTGTCCCCTGGACTTGGCACTGGGCGGTGCCAGCACAGTGCTGACTGTGTTCCTGCGTTCTCCCAAAAATCATGAAACAGAGGCTCCCACAGTGCTTACACACCTTGTTTGGCTCCAGTTTGCTGCCTCTCAGGGGCTGTGTTCCTCAGGATTGTCAGTTCTGTGGCTGGTTTGAAGCTCCACGTGAGCTCAAGCACATGGCAGAGCAGCAGGATTTTGGTGAGATGCAGGTCAGGGTTTGTACATGTGCAAACAAAGTGTAACTGCAGCCTCCGTCCAAGTTTTAGAGCTAAATGCCATTGGAGTGTTTATCTTTGGTGTGGTATGGCACCCTTGCTGCTGGGCGGCCTCGGGAGCCGCTCCGTTGGCAGAGGAGCCATGGCCAACCTGTTACTGAGCCACCTGCCTGGAGCTGGGCTCTCCAGAGTTTCTTCTGTGAGACCTTCTTTAGTACTCCCACCTGGAGTGCTCTGTCCATGTCAGGGGCCCCCAACAAAACATAGACATAGACCTGGAATGAGTCCAGAGGAGACCATGGAGATGCTCTGAGGGCTGAAACCCCTCCAGAACCAGGCTGGGAGAGCTGAGGGTGTTCAGCCTGTAGAAGAGAAGGTTCTGGAGACCTTAGAGCCCCTTCCAGTGCCTGAAAGGGGCTCCAGGAAACCTGGAGAGGGACTTGGGACAAGGGCTTGGAGTGACAGGACAAAGGGGAATGGCTTCCCATGGACAGAGGGCAGGGTTAGATGGAATACTGGGAAAGAATTCTTCCCTATGACAGTGGTGAGGCGCTGGCACAGGCTGCCCAGAGAAGCTGTGGCTGCTCCATCCCTGGAAGTGTCCAAGGCCAGACTGGACGGGGCTGGGAGCAACCTGGGAGGGTGGAAGGTGTACCTGCCATGGCAGGGGGTGGCACTGGATGAGCTTGAAGGTCCCTTCCGACACAAACTGTTCTGGGATTCCATGATTCTGTGATTGTCCTGGTTAGACCCCAGTGGCAGGGAGGGCTCAGGCAGGGGATGGGCTGTTCCCATCGTCCATAATGTGGGCACGGTGTCGGTGCAGCCCCTGGCTCAGCGTGGCTCCAGAGACACGTGTGCAGGACCAGGCAGGGCTGCAGCCCAGCCCGTGCTCTCTGTTGTTACCTGTGAGAACGTGCGGTCGGGATCGGGAGTTGCTCTGAGGGGTGACAGATGTGGCAGTGGTGTGAGCGGCGTGGGCGCGCCCGTGGGAGCCCGTTGATCAGTGCTCCCTGGTCCTGCCGCGTGCTGGCTCCATTGGCACAAGAGGAACTGGCAAACAGGATGGTGTCCTGTGCTCTGGTAGCACGGCCTGTGCCATCAGAATGCCGGCGGCCACGGGGCTGGTGCTTCTCTGCTTCTTAGGGGGACCGTGTGGATGGCCCAGGGCAGGACCCTTGGCAGGACCCAGAGGAGCAGGAGCATTTGGGCACCTGGCTGAGAGCTGGAGAACCTGCCTGGTGGTGACTCACCTGCCAAGCTCATCCCTGTGCCTGGAGAAGTTTGGCTGTAAACTTCCGTGGTGGCAGAGGCAGCTTTAGCGTTCATAGCCACTCCTTACCCCACGTCTCGCGGCACTGATGTGGCCATGTGAGTGCAGCTGTACAGAATCACAGAAGCATTAAGGCTGGAAAAGCCCTCTAAGATCATCAAGTCCAACCATCAGCCAGCACCACCACCGTGTTCACCATTAAAGTGTATCCTCAAGTGCCACATCCACAGTTTTTGAACACTTCCAGGAATAGTGACTTGGTTCACCTTCAGCTGAAGGTGACCCCTTCTCTTTTTGTGGAAAAATTTACCTAATATCCAGCCTAAACCTCCCCTGACGCAATTTGAGGATGTTACCTGTTGTTCTGTCGTTAGTTACTTGGGAGCAGAGCCCAATCCCCACCTGGCTGCACCCTCCTGTCAGGGAGCTGTGGAGTGAGAAGGTTTCTCCAGAGCCTCCTTTTCTCCAGGCTGAGTCCCTCCTGCTCCCTCAGCCGATCCTCATCAGACTTGTGCTCCAGACCCTTCAGTACAGACCTGGTCCCGCAATTAAGTGGCATTAAAAGGTCAGGAAGCCACTGATAGCGGGCAGAGCTGGGCTCTCTGACTGCCCCATCCCGGGACACCCACCTGCATTTCATAGCAGATCTGAGGGTGCTGCAGACAGATGCGCTTCCGCCCAGTTAAATTTGGTGCTCAGTAGCTTTATCCTTCAGTTTGGTTGAACATTGGTGCTGGCTGTTCTCGTGTGGGCGGCACCATCGGCTCCCCTGGGAGATGCGCGTAGTGCTGCCGTGGTGCCGGTGCCTCAGGCACATGCTGGGCCTGTACCCAACGTGTAGCTGGCCTCTGCTCCCCTTCTACTGGCAGCTGCTGTCCAGAACTACAACACCCCAAAACTGGGCTGTGGGAGGAGCTGATGTGGCTCTGACAGGGCTATGCTTGTTCAGGTGAGGACGAGAGTACTCACTGCCCTCTGTCCAGGTGGCTGCGCCCCAGCCTCGGCTGCTCTCTGCCCATCTGAGCCCAGTCAGTCCCCTGGCCTCCCACCAAATACTGGGCTGGGTCACACCATCCCTGCGTCCTCTCAGGGACACCTCTGCCTCTCATCAGCGTGTGCCCAGGCACTGGTGGTGTCACCTCACGGGGGTGGCCTCGTGTACAGGGACACGTACTGGGCGCACGGGTGACACATGCGTCTGTTCCAGGGCATCGTGGGGAACCTGTCCAGTGGCAAGTCGGCCCTGGTGCACCGCTACCTGACCGGCACCTACGTGCAGGAGGAGTCTCCAGAGGGTAAGGCCTGGTTCCCAGGGTGCCTGGGGATGGGCTGGGTCCTCACTCCTCTCCGTGGTGCTGAAGGTGATCCCGGTCCCTGCACCTCCTCCACCACTGCCGTGGGGCTCTGCAGCTCCCTTGGCCCTCATTTGGGGATGTCCCCTGCTTCCACCCTCCTTACTGACCAGCAGCTTTGCTCCCCCAAGGTGGCCGGTTTAAGAAGGAGATTGTGGTGGACGGTCAGAGCTACTTGCTGCTGATTCGAGATGAAGGGGGCCCTCCTGAACTCCAGGTAGGAGACCTGTCCTTCCTGTGGTCCCTTCCCACTCATCCTGTTGGAGGGACTGGGGGGAGGTGTGTGTTGGCTGAGCCCGGTGTGTGGCTGCCCTTGCTGGCTGCTCCGGGCCTGGGTCTCTAGCTGCTCGTCCGCGCTGTAATCCTGCCGCGTCTCTTCAGTTCGCTGCCTGGGTCGATGCAGTGGTGTTTGTCTTCAGCCTGGAGGATGAGATCAGCTTCCAGACCGTCTACAACTACTACCTGCGGCTCTGCAGCTACCGGAACACAGCGGAGGTGCCGATGGTGCTGGTGGGCACACAGGGTGAGAACGGCGCCTGGGCTTCCCCCACACCCCCGGCCTCGGGCAGGAGCGCTGGAGCCGTGTCCCGCTGGCCCGAGAGTGTGGGGTGCCAGCCCTGTGAGCACAGTGGGGGATCCTGGTCTGTGAGCCTTGCATGGGGCTGAGGGACGATGCTGAGGCCCCAGCCCAGGGCCCTGAGGAGGAAGTTCCTGCTCAGACCATCTCAGCTTCCCCACAGAGAGCTGCCTCATTCCATGGAGCCACTTTGCTCTTGGAAATGGCACAATACCCTGGTGCTGCCTCCCCCACCTCTGCCAGCACAGGCAGGAGGGAGCCTGGGGCTGAAGAGTTTTCTGTGTGACAGTAGAGAGCAGGAGCAGGATGTGGATGTAGGGAAAAACTGTCCTGGCAGGACAGTTCTGAGCAGTGTGTGACCTGATCCTGGCCAGGAAGAAGCTCTGAGGCCAGGAAGACAGGCAGGAGCAGTGGGAGGGAGTCACAGGGGCTCTGCTCCAGACCCCCGTGTTAAAAGCAGAACAAAGTTGTTAAACTTTGGATATTCAGAGAGCGTGGAATTTAAGGACTGAGTGATCTTGGCTCAGGAATGGGGTGGCAACATGCACTGTGGAGGCGCAGGAGCGGGACAGGTAACTGGGTTCATGGCCACTCTTGTCCCAGAGACAGAACCAGGTGAGGTTTCCTCACAGTGCAGGTCCCAGTTCTCCTACCCCTCCTGAGAGGGTTTGTTTGCAGCCCCCACTTGTCCCTGGCTTGTCTTCAAGGAGTTGGATTCCTCTATGGAAGGAAGTTTTTCCTAAACAGGCAAGCACTTGGTGGCATCTGGGATACAGATTGAGCCTGTATTTTAGAGCTGCCCAGCAATGCCTTGGCTGTGGGGACATCCCAGCAGAGTTGACTTTCTTGTTAAACCAGGAGGATTTCTCCCTTGGATTCTTTAATATGTAGGGCTTGGCCATGAGCCCTAAAATGGTGGAGACTGACAAATCCATTTTAATTTGGCAGCTCAGGCTGCCTGGCCTTGATCCCCACACCTCCCAGAGGTGTTCTGCCTCTGTCTACTGAAATGTCGGTGGCTGGGTGGTTTGGGAAATTGAGTCAGGTTCATTTACAGAGATTCATCCATTTTTCTACAAATGTGGGACTTCGTGACTGCAGGCATTTATGGGGCAGTACTATGGAGGTGGTTCCTCTGTGTGAAGAGAGGGAGAGAGGCCAGAACTGTCGTGGGAGCTGTGGATAGGTGGGGCAGGGTCCTTGCCTTTCAACCCACTGTCCCTTTGGTTTGCAGATGCGATCAGCGCCACCAACCCCCGTGTCATCGATGACTCCCGGGCACGGAAGCTCTCCAATGATTTGAAGCGCTGCACTTACTACGAGACCTGTGCTACCTACGGCCTGAATGTGGAGAGGGTCTTCCAGGATGGTAACGCATGCAGCCGTGTCAGGGTGTCCGGGCAGGACAGGGCAGCAGTGTGGTCTCACAGAGGAGTTTGCACTGCCCTTGGAGCAGGAAAGCAGCACCTCAACAGCTGGATGGGGCAGCTGTTCCTCATGGGAACAGTGTGAGAGAGCATTCCAGCTTAGGCTTGGGGAGGGGTCTGTAACACAGTGATGCTGAGGGGCACAGGGAACCTGCACCATCTCCTGAGAGTTTGCAGTCTGCTTAAATAAACTGTGACCTTGCCCTAAAGGGGATTGTGTGTTCCCTCTAGTGACAGGAGAAGGGGGAATGGCCTGAAGCTGATGGGATGAGGTGTTTCTGGAGTGGGTAAGCAATTCTTCCTAGTGGGCACTGGTGGGTCACGATGCAGCTGATTTGGCATCTGGTGGATCCTGGTGCACCTGGTTTGGGATCTGGTGGAATCCTGGCAGTCACAGACTCTGTGAGGACCTTGCCTCACATGGCAATCCAGTTTCCATCAGACTTTGTCTTTATATGACTTCTTCCACACAAGTTGCCACCCCAGATCCCAGCAGACCTACTGCAGGCAGGCTGGGAAGCATGTCCACTTCCCACAGCAGGTGCAGGAAGAGCTCCTTTCAGTGCCCAGGTTGCTTGCTTGCCTATGCTGTGTGGAGCGTGTGCTGCACCTCTGTTTCCGGAGGTGCCGCTGTCCTGCCGCTGTCCTGGGTCACAACCAGTGGCTGCTGACCTTTTTCGGGAGCAGGTCAATGTGCTGGCACAAGAGCTTGAGGGAGTGACCACTCTGCCCCTTGGTGTTCACAGACAGCTCTTCCCACACACATGTGGTGCTGCAGAGCGTGGGGGATGCTCTAAGACGGAGAAACTGGGATCTCCATCTTGACCAGCTTCACAGGGATTCTCAAGAACTGGGTGGCCCTGGCTATTGTGCCACCACAGCTCAGGCAGGAGCAGCAGAGACTGTTCCTCAGAGCGGCTCCTGGTGTCTGGTCTGTAGCCTGGAGCTGTGCGTGGTTGAGCTGTGCTGTGTCCGGACTCAGCACATTGCGGTGTGTACCTGATGGTGTTGGGGCTTTTGTGGCCGAGGCTGTGTCTGGGCAGTCAGGCTGCCGAAGGTCACCATGAGAAGGACACGTGGCAGGAGAATGAGGGTCACTTCCTCCTTGCTGGTTTCTTGTGTCGTGGCAGAATTCCCCCTGGAGGCCCTCCTCGCTGAGTGGGAATTGCGCTCCTCCATCCGTCCCAAGTCCACAGATGTCACAGTGACTTCTGTGGTGAGAGGATGGAATTTTGGTATTTCCAGGAGGTGGCCCTGGCACAAGCAGGGACAGTGCCCTAGGCTGGGCTGTGTCCTGCAGTGTCCGGTCAGCTTCAGGATTCCCTGAGGGGTGGTTGGCATGGTGCCCTCATGGCAGAGCTGCACTGAGGTGGAGGCTGGTATGGAATGTGCCTTCTGCCCTCTTGGCTCCAAAGAGGTCTGGTTAAAGAACTTTCTTGTCAGGATTGCCCTCACAATTCCTGTGTACAGAAATCTGGGGTTCAGATTCAGCAGATGCCAGGACAGTTTGCAAGGAGTGATCGGTGTGGGGGGGGCCTCAGTTCTTGGGCTTCATTTTCAGGATGTTTCTGTACCAAGAAAAGGTCAGGGAGCCCCCTGGCCATGATCACCTTGGCGATGTTCCTGAGAAGGAGGAGGAATGACCCAGCCCCAGTCCTGCAGGGTGGGTGCAGGAGGGACAGCGGCTGTGCTGTGGGTGACTTCTTGGGCTTCATCTCTGCTGCAGATCCCAAGTGCATGGTCCTGCCTTTCCTCTGCCCTGAGCACTGGAGAAGGCAGGAGAGGACAGCCAGAGGCTCCATGGCCCAGGACCCGTGGCTGAGGTGCTGGTGGGCATTGCTGCTCTCCATCCTCTCCCTTCAAGGAAGGAGCTGCAGGCCCAGGCTCTAGCATGAACTCCCAGGGAGGCTCTGGATCCCCTGCCAGGGGACATTTCCATCCCGATGCTGGCTGGGTACACTGTGAGTTCAGGCCCCCCAGGGGCCAGGAAATATCCGGAAAAAACCCTCAGCCACTGCTGTTGCGAGCAGGGAGCCTGGTAGAGGCTCTGCCCATCAGTTATCCCATCAGTTACCACTACTGCTAACGACAAATTAACCATGAGGCCAGTGAGACCACACTGGAGGGATAACATCTCCCCAGTCCTGAAATGAGGCACCTTGAGGTGACCTTCACCTTTCTGCATGCCGGGCCCAGGCTCTTCTACTTCCTGAACATCAGTCAGACTTTTCTGGGATAATTTCTGCCATCTCTTACAGCAGTCTTTGTTCTGGTTTCTCTGGTTGCCACACACAGCTCTGCTGTACAACCAGTGAGGTGTGTCCTGCCCACAGAGCCTGAGCAGCCCCACTGCCCAATGTCACTGTGAGCACCAGCACCCGATCATCACTCGGTGTTCCAAAGCAAACCCAGCGCTCCAAGTCTGGACAGAGGAAGAGCATGCAAAGGTCTCTAGTGACCCACCAAGGATTCTACAGAGAACCCCTCAGGGTGTCACCTTACAGACCCCCAAGGCCCAGACTGATGGAGGTGGCATTGCCCAGGCAGTTCAATCCAGTACCTGGCTCCTGGGGTTGCCATGAGGGGTGACTGAGAAGTGATGGACTGCCCAGGGATTCTCCTGCAGCAGGCCTGGACTTGTAGTGTCTGCGTGGTGTCCGTGGAAAGTTGCTGTTCTGGGTGGTGCCCAAGAGGGCAGGTGGCCTCTGGGGACTCAGCCTGAGCAGTACAGGCTAGCGCATCAGTCAGGGGAAGGGCCTGGTTCTCCCTGAAGCCCTCCAGAAATGTATGGGTGGAGGAAGCTGCTTTCTGAGCTCTAACCCTGTCCCTTTCTCCCTTTTCCAGTGGCTCAGAAGGTGGTGGCTCTCCGGAAGAAGCACCAGCTATCCATTGGCCCCTGCAAGTCCCTGCCCAACTCACCCAGCCACTCATCTGTCTCCGCAGCCTCCATTCCTTCTGTCCACATCAATCAGGTGGGAAACGGGAGCGGGCAGAGCCAAGAACCTCTTGTGCTCTCCACACCCTCAGCTCAGTGCCCAGCAGTTCAGCCTTAGACTTGTACCACTGCCCTGGGCTGGTTCTTTGGAAGAGCAGAGTGGTGTCACTCTGGTGCTTCTTCTATAGGCCAGAGAAGCTGTGGCTGCCCCATCCCTGGAAGTGTCCAAGGCCAGGTTGGAGCAATGGGACTTGGAGCAACCAGGTCTAGTGGAAGGTGTCCCTGCCCATGGCAGGGGGTGGAATGAGATGTACTTGAAGGTCACTTCCAACCCAAAGCACTCCATGATTTTATGATTGTGTGATAGTTTGATGCTTGCCCTGAGGTTGTTTCATGTCTAAACCTTTGGGTCTGGCTCATGGTCCCCAGACTGTGTTGTGCTTTGGCAGACACACAGCAGAGCTGTGAGCGGTGTGTGGGGAGCTCTTGGGCAGCACAGCGGGTCTGTGAGAGGGTCATGCTCTGGCTGCCCCTGCTGGGCGGGCACAGCTGCTCATGGTCGTGCTTCCCCTGGAGCCGGGAAGCTGATGGTCTACGTGCACATGCATCTGAGGGCTTCTGAGGGGCTTCTGCAGGGATGTACCTGTGGAGAGGTGAGTTCAGTGGTGAGCCGAAGGAGCAGAACGGGGAAGGAGGTTCCCTTCCCTCTGTCCGAGGAAGGGCTCTGTGCTGTCGGTAAGGGTTGCCAAGGTCTCAGTGCGGGGAGGATGGTGATGCCGTGGGTGTTTGTTCCGTGATCCTGGAGCACAGCTGAGGCAGGACAGGCTCCATGGTGAGGGGCTGGGGAAGGAGATCCTTCAGGCAGCCACCTCACTGCATTCAGGCTTTGCTACATTCACAGTGCCCAGAGAAATGCTGGCCGTGCGACTGGTGAGGAAGAAAGGTGAGATTGTGGGTTCCATTGCTCCCCAGGGCACTCAAGCCAACAGATTCCACCTCTGGTGCAACTGGCACACAGAGTCACAGGATCTGTGACAGGGACTGCAGGAAGTCTGCCTGTGGCTGAGGGACAGTACATGTAGCTGATGGGTTTTCCATAAGGGGATTGCCTTTGAAACTCTGGGTGTGTCAGAACCTCCCAGCCCTGGGAGGACTCCTGGGCCCCCACCACGGGAGCCTGTCCCTGCACAGACCTGAGCCATATCTGCAGCCACCAGCTGGATCATTACATGGGGAATTTTCAAATATCCCCATGAAGTTTATACCTGCTTGTAGAGGCTTCTAAAGCTGGATTGCAAGTAGGTGGGTGCAGGTTTTTACAGAAACCTGTGCCAGCTTCCTGATGCTCCAGGTTACCTGGACACCAGCAAGTTCAGGTGAAGTCTGTGCGCAGGTGGATGGGCCGCTGGGGAAGGCTGCAAAGCCAGGTTCTGTCAGAGCATGCTTGTGTCCAGAAAGCTGGGGACAAGTTCAGTGGGAGACATCCAAGGTGGAGAGCAAAGTCCCAGAGAAATACAGATTTGAGTGTCTGTGGTAATTCCAGGGTTTTATTAGCAAATAGTGTACAGTATAAGCCTGGTTGGGAGGGAGAGGCCACCTGTGCTGGAAGGGAAGGAAGAGGCTGATGGCCAGGGTCAGCATTTCTCAGGGGAGCTGGACACTTGTTTAGTGTTTCCTTCCATGTCCAAAGTATGAGAAGAGTCCCAATAAAGACGTACCATTGGCACTGGCTCTGCCGGGCAGGCAGTGTGTTTACAGTGAAGCTGAAAACGTGTTCCCTGTGTGAGGGATAGGGTTGCCAGCTCCCCCAGGTCCCCCGCTCTGAATCCAGTCGCTCATGTGACTGTGCAGGGAACCTGAAGGAGCAGCAAAAACATGTGAGAGGGAAGAGACCTCGACATAGGAGGAAATTAAGCACTTGACTGATTTAGCTGAGGAACGAGTGCAATGATAGGCCAAACCTGACCTAAAATACACAGGTGTGACATGAAAGAGCTCCTTAAGGAAAGGCAGGGTGGAAACAAAAGGGGTGGATTTAGGGCTGGCTACAGGGAAGCAAATTTTTCTAAGAATTTTCTAACTGCATGTCATGAGCTTTGTGAGGTGTTTGCTCAGAGGCGTCCCTGCTTTCCTCTCCTTTCCTTCCCACAGAGCGCCTCTCAGCACGGCTTTCAGACGACGTTTGCGTAGAGGTGAATTCTGGCTGCCTGCTCGGGGACAGACCTTTGCTCTCTGTACCTTGCTGTGCTCCTGGCTTGGCTGCAGGGACGTAGGGAGCTGTGGTGGGAAGCAGAGCTGTGAAGGGAAGTAACGCAGCGTGCAGCTCACAGGGATTGCAGCTTGATGGCCTGTGCCCCCTCCCTGGACCTGCTCTCTGCCTGTCCAATGCCGTGTCCCTCCTGCCCTCAGCAAACCTGGGCCCCACAAGGGTGATCAAAGTCAATTTGTGTTCCTGGGGTCTTGTGTCATCCCACCACAAACCCTCTCGGTGCCAATGACCTGTGCAGTGATCTTTGCCTTGGTGTTTGCACGTCTCTCCCCCATTACTAAAGACACTTCCAAAACCAGTGAAGCAATGGTGAGTGATCCTAAAAGTATTGCTTCACAGTATATGCTGTGAAGTATTTCCCTGTGCTTGCATGGGCTCGGGAGTGAGGTTCTGGAGCTGCTCCCCACTGTCCTCAGGGAAAATCCAACTGCCTTTGGGAAACAAATTTCACCCATAACTGACGGCTCTGGCAGGGAGCTGGGCAGAACAGCCCACACACTCCAGGTGTGTACTCAGGCTGCCCACGTGGGAGGGCACAATGCCTAGGTGGGTACTGGGGAGCAGTGCCCTGGTGTCCCCTGGTCCTGGCACAGCAGTACATGGTTGAGCACCTCTGGGAGGGGGCGGACAGGCTCACCCTGCCAGGACAGACCAGTGGGACAGTGACAAGGTTTTTGTGGAGCAGAGCTGGACTCTGTCATACCTGAGGGCCTGGGGCTCTCACCAAGGTTTCTCATTTGCTTTTGCAAGTCAAAGAGAGTAACTGGCGTAGGGAAAACACGAAAAAGGCTCTCAAGGAAGAGTTTAGGAGCACAGGACTTAAAACGGAGATGAGGTGGAGAGAAGCCAGACAAAAAACACAATTAGGAGCTTTTATTTGCCTTGTGCCACAGGTATCAGTGTGCACAGGTGAGACATGCACTTAGGACAGAAGGATCCCCTTCCCTTCCAGTACTGCCTGGGAGGCCAGGAGGAATCCCTGGAATAATGGGACTGGCATTTTGGGGGTCAGGAGGAGGCCGCGGAACTGGGATTGGCAGTACTGCTCTGGGCCTGGTCTGGCCCGTACTGCAGGGACAGCTCTGTCCTCTGGAGCTGCCAGCTGAGAAGGCACTTTTCTTGGAATGGGAACAAGGAGCCCTCCACAAAGGGCTTCTTATGGTAGGTAGGAGCTGGGAGCCAGCCCTGCCCCTTCTCTTGTTCTGGGCACAACTCTTCTGGAAGTAGCTTGACACTACTGGCTGAGCCAAACTAACGTTTTTGGAAATGGCCATTGCTTGTCTGGTGTGTCAGTTGGACCAGTCCAGTGTGGTTACTGGGATTGCAGGGACTCCAGAGGACCGTGGTGATTTTGTTACCCATTTGCCCAGAGGATTCCCTTCTCCTGGGACAGTGGTGCCGTGGATGTGTCCTGGTTTCCTTGCACAGTGGATGATCCTCTTGCGAACCAGCCAAAGGCCCTGGTTTCATTTCTGCCTTTGGGAGTTTGGGGTTTTTTCTCTTACTCTGCAGCGGTGCCTGGAGCCTGGAGGATGTTGCTCCATCCAGGAGGAGGGAAAGGGAGCTGTAGGAGCCGGTCAACCCTGGTCAGGGTTTTCCACCAGCTCTCCTAAGTCACTAGATGTGCTTGGTGGGTTCCTGACCCTGGGTGCTGTGTTCAGCATCAATCTGGTATGGCAGGAGCCAGGGCCAGCCCTGGAGTCCTGCGCTCCCCTGGGGACTCAGGTCTGTCCCTTTAGCCTTCCCAGCAGCTTGAGGGGTGAGGGTCTGCACCCACTCAAGCAGGCACCTTGTATTCCCCAGAACCTGGCAGCCCCAGGGAAAGCTCTTGCCTGCTGCCTTGGGCTCTCCTCTCTGTATCTTGCCCACACCTACTGCTGGGTGAGCAGGTTGGATGGGTTTGGGAGTCCCACTCCTCACTTGGCTCCTACCTTCTCCCTCCTGGCAGCTCCTGGCCCTTGCCTACAGGGAAGGCATGGGAGTTTCTCGGGCCAGTGAGTGCTTGCAACACCTGCAGAGTTGTTCTACCTGATTTCCTCACTTTTGCTGCCCCGTTCTCAGTCTTTCTTCAGGGCCTCTGGGATGCCTTTGGGAGTTCCCCAGGCTGTGGATGAGTCAGTGTTGCATTTGCTGTGGGATGGCAGTTTGTCTTTCTGCCAGGAAACTCGTTCCCAGCAGCTAGCAGGAGATAACACAGGTACCCCAAGCTGCAAGTACCTGACAGGCTGGTGGAGGGAACTGGGTGCCCCTCTGGACCTTGGGAGCTGCTGCCATCCCCGCCATGCTCTGGGCTGCCCGGTGTTATGGCTCTTCTCCGATGGCCTTGGTCTGCCTTCCTGCCTGGGCTTCTTGGGGGCACTGGGAGGACCTTCATCCAGACTTCAGTGAGAGATCAGATGAAAGAGGTGGAAAATCAAAGTTTGCAAGTGAAATGAAGCCCCAAAGGCAGCTCACCTGAGCTGGTAAGAGTGCTCACTGGCCTGCTGCAGCATGTTCTGTCAGAGTTCAGGAGCTGCAGCAGCAGGCGTTGGCATTTCCTTGTGGAAGCCTGTGTCCCGTTGCCTGCTTGGCTCATGGTGCCCACTTTCCATCGTCCATATGCTCCTCTGGCTTCTCCCTTCTTCCTGCAGACACCGGGTTAGTGTTTGCTGTTTGTCTGTGCTCTTCCACTCAGAGCCCTTCCCAAACTACTTGTTCCGTCTCAGGCCTTATTATGCCAGGAGTTACTGCCCCTGAACTCCAGCTGCGTTCTGCCCTTCCCAGGCACCCCGTGACACTGTTGATGCTCTTCCACAAGTTACACACTAATGGGAAGGATTTGTCCCACAGGTGTTTTACCAAGTTTCCAGTTCCCACTGTGTTCTCAGATTCCAGTGGTGACCACAGGTGGTTGTTCAGGTCCACCAGCAAAGTACCTGCCGATAGCAGACACACGGTACCGGCCCAGACCTGTCATCTTGTCAGGGTTCTCCCACATCCCTGAGATTTGTCCTGTGTCTCTGGATCCCACGGAAGTTCTGGAGCTCCTTGCTCCAGCAGAGTGGTGGTGGCTCAGGATTGCCTGTCTGAGCTGCTCTCTGTCTTTGAGGGACTTTCTCCTCTGGCCCCAAACTTGTGGCAGCTTGCCTTCATAGTGTGATGTGAGCCATCCTCCAGCCCTAGAGCCCTTCCTGAGGTTTGGTCTGTGGGATATGGGAGGCTCAAAGGCCAGTGTCCTTTGTCACTCAAGCACAGTAACCTTGGCTCCAACATCAGGCAGACTTACAGGCTAAGGAAAGTTATTCTGGCCGGATAGAAATGACACACAGGACTGCAGGGAGTAAGTAAAATATAAACCAGGGTGTAGCAAAATTTCTTCCTTGATGCTTTAGTGTCCATCACCTGCATCCACAGGGTTTGTTCCAGCTGCTCTGGCAGGAGCTCAGACTCAGCAGTCTCCTCTGAACTGGCTCCTCCCCGCAGTCACAGCATCACGAACTTGCTGCCAAGGTCAGCAAGACATGCCAAGCATGGCCAGGAGCTGATCTTGGAGGGGCATGGGGAGCTGGGCAGCCATGCCCAGCTCACTGTTCCATGTGGCAGGCGGTCTGTGCTGCTGCATCCTCCTTCTCTACCTAACACTTGGAATATTTCACTTTCTTTGACCTAGTTCACATATGGTGAATCAGTTAAACACAGACTGCACATGTGTGCACTCAGTGGCCCTGGCTTTCTGCAGCTCTTCCTTCATCACAGCACCTGCGGAACTCCCGTGTGGGTGTTGGACCTGGGATTGACAGGAGCTCTCTCTGTTGAAGGCTCAGAAGTCACTGCAGGTGGCATGTTGCTTTGCCCCTTTCTGTCCCTCGTGGTCCCCCCTTCCCTGGGACTCGGCAGCAGAACCTTCTTGTCCAGCACAAGGTTCCTCACCCTGCAGAGGAAGTCCCTGGTGACATTCCTTTCTCTGGACAGAGTTCCCAGCCTCTTCTACTTGAGGAAAAGCACAACCAGACCAGATTCCCTCTCGTTCTATGTTTCAGGACTCCAGAAATGTTCCTGTTTCCAGACAGGCTGGGATGGTCTGAGCCACCCACCTGCTCACAGCATGGAATTCCTTTCCTTGCTCTGCCTTCGTGAGGAGGAAGGTGAAATGCTGCTTGAGTGGCTTTTTCCTCTCTTAAGTTCTCATTGTGTGTCTTCTCCCATTTCTCTTGTTGAAGATGAGGGGATTCATGGCTTGGGTGAAGGTTGCACCTCTCTCTGAGACCAGGCTGTGGGTCATGGTCACTGCTCTGCCTGTGCAGCCCCTTTCACACTTCCAACATTACAGAACTACTTGTCTCACAGTCTAAGGCTCTGATCCTGCTGGGGATGGGGGTCTCTCTTGGAGCCCCTCCAGCAGATCATCACCCTGCATGGGCTCCATTCCTGCTCAGAGTGTATGCTGTATGCTCCATCCTCAGATGAAGGAAGACACTGGGCTCTTGATGCCACCACTCTGCGGGTGTGGAGCTAGGAGGAGGCGGGCTGCCCCTTCTGGGATGCTGGAGCTCACGTGCCCTTCTAGGGGCAGCTCCTCCATGTGTTTCTGAAATACTGTTCCAGAACTGCCAAGGAGCTTGGGCTGCCATGTGCCGTGTCATAGTGAGATGTCCTGGGCTGCAGATCTGAAGTGCTTCCATGAAAGTGTTGTTTCTGGGATGTCCCTAAGCCCCTGTCCAGTGGCTGCCCATGCTACTGGCATGGGCAGGGTGGGAGTGAGCAGCCTTGTCTGGAAGAGATGTGTTGGTGATGTGGGTGCATGGCTGCACGGTTGGATCTTCCTCTTGCCATGAAGTCCAGAGAGGTGTTGGTGAAGCCCCTTGTGTTCCCAGGCACAGGCCACTGCAGCCATGGCTACAGTGATCTGCAGGCACGAGAGGTGTGTGCCAGCCTCTGGGTCTGCTCAGAGACACCTCCAAACCAGCAGCAGAGATGGGTTTCACACAGCCCTTGAGCTTGGGGTGTGGCACTCCATGCTTCAGGACATGGGAAAGGTGAAGGTTGAAGTCCGGGGGACACACATCCCCATTGGCAGCAGGGCTGTCCTCGTGAGACAGGGAATGGATTAGTGAGACTTGGAGCTGGGCGGCGTCTGGGCTGCCTCGCAGCCTCATGTCTGATGGGCTCGGTGGAGAGGAAGGGAATGACTGCCCAAGGACAGTGACCCTGGTCCTGTGTTCTGGGAGCAGGTGGAGGTGCCTAGCGGTGCCCCTCTGCTGGGCACAGTTACGTGGGACCCCGCTGCCTCAGGCCTTTTTCCACACCTGTGTTTGGAAGGGCTTCAGCTGGGTTTCTCTGGCCATTTGCTGCCCTTCTCTTTGATATCAGAACTTGAACATATTACTGGTGAAAAAACTGGACCGGAAAGAGAGGAAAGGCTTCCCAAGCCCCTCTCTTGAGCATGAGCGGTGCCTGGCATTGGATGTCTCTCTGGGTTGTCCAGAGAGGTTGTGAGCTCCCCATCCCTGGAAGCGTTGAAGGCCAGGTTAAATGGAGCTTGGAGCAGTCTGATCTAGTGGAAGTTGTCCCTGCCCATGGCAGGAGGGTTGAAACTAAATGGTCTTTAAGCTCCCTTCCAACCGAAATGATTCCATGATTTTTTGGATGTCACCCTGTCCCAGTCCTGTGCAGCACTCCTTGCCCTGGCTTGAGGCCATGTGAGGCAGATGGTGTTCCTGCAGTCGTGCCCCTCGGTAGCCTGTCTCTGACCTCTCTGACCATCCGTCTCCTCCTCCAGGCCACCAACGGTGGAGGAGCCTTCAGTGACTACTCCTCCTCTGTGCCCTCCACCCCAAGCATCAGCCAGCGGGAGCTGCGGATTGAGACCATCGCTGCCTCCAACACCCCCACCCCCATCCGCAAGCAGTCCAAGCGGCGCTCCAACATCTTCACGGTAAGCAGCACAGGGAGCCCAGGAGCTCTGGGGTGGATTTTCAGCAGAGGAGAGGGGTAGGGAGTGGGTCACAGCAGACCCCACAGGCTCTCCTGCATGGCAACCCGTGCTGTGCTGGCAGGAGGGCCGGGGATGCAGGAGTGTGCGTGTGTGTGGGAGGGACCTTCTGCGTGTGCAGGCACCGTGGTGCTGCAAGCTGCTTCAGGCAGAGTGTGCGTGCACAGGGAGCATCTGGGAGCAGGACATTCCTTGCACACGTAGGAGTGTGCAAGGATGCACTCATGTGGGTATGTAGTGTGTGAGCTCCTGCTCGTTACAGGGAGTGCAGCTGTGCATGCACAGCACCAGTGACTCTGCCCATCTTCTCCTTGGGGCTGCATACCCTGAGCATGGCACGGAGCCCCTGGTCACTGGGCCTCCTGTTTGGTGCCAGTGATGCTGTGCCCAGTGGTGCTGTGCAGAGCTCAGCACTTGGCGTGGGGCCCCACTCGCTCCCGTTCCTGAATCCTGCGTCTGCGTGACTTGAGCAGTGCATGTGGGAGCTGCTGTGGGTGTGGAGGGAGGGAAGACAGAGGGGAGGCAGCAAAGCTGCGGGCCCCAGGTGGAGCAGGGTACATTTGCAGCCCTCAGCTGTGCTGGTTGCCTTGCAGCCTGCCTCTCTGCACGCTCTCACACCATGCACACGCCGCCCACGCAGTGTGCACAGTCCTGCCCTCACACTCACCCTTGCTCTGAGCACAGCCATGAGTGTCCCCTCGCTGTGAGCACACACGTGTCCCAGTCCCATGTCTAGCATAGGTGTAGCCTCTGTTCCCTGTGTACATGTGCGGGCTCCGGCCTTGCTCCTCTCCCCATCTCAATGTGCTTTCCAGCCACCATTGCTCAGCACACCGTGTCTGCTGTTTGTGGAACTGGCCTCCACAAAGTCCTTGTACCTGTTGCACTGTGTCACCCTTGTGACCAGCCGCTATTCCTCTGACCCCAGACCACACAAATTCAGTGTCCTATGCCCCATTCTTCTCACTGCACCATTGGCGTCCCAGATTCCCCACTCCTTGTGCTGGGAATGTGCCCATCTCCCGTGGCTTCTGACATCCTGGAAGCTTCTGCACTGACCTCCCGAATACTCTGTGCATTCCCCCCGGTTGCATCTCATGCACCCCCAGCTCTCCGTGCACACCCCAGGCCCACGCTCACCCCGTCTGTGTGCTTGTGGTTGGGTGGGCTGTGCCTCCCCACCCTCTCCTGCCAGGACACACCGCCCCTTGCAACAGGTCCCCACTCGCAACGCATGGTCGTTCCCTCACTGCCTTCCCCCCTCTGCGCTCACCCCCTCTGGAATGCCCTGTAGCTCTCCCGTTGCTGTGGCGGTGCCTCTCACTGCACGCAGCGCTGGCTCTCCCCTGCGCCCCGCCGTTCTCTCGCTCGTGCTTGCTGCCGTGCCCCAGTGTGTGCGGGCGCTCTTGCTGTGCCACCGCCCATCCTGCTCGCAGCGCGCCGATGCGTCTGGACTCGCCGCCGGCTCATGTTCACGCTCTCTGGAGCCCCATGCTCGCTCACTTGGGGTGGGCACACGCTTGGGGGAGGAGGAGGGCAGCTTGCTGCGGGGCTCACGCTTGTTCGCTGTGGACGTCATCATGCGTGTAGGGCTCTCACGTGCTCGCTCATCCTGGGCTCACGCTTGCTCTCTGCTGCGGGCTCACCTGTGCTCGGCTGGCGCGCACTCACTCGCCGCGGGGCTGGGGCTCACCTCACCTGCTTGCTCGTGTGCTGGTGCACATCCATGGCTCACGTTGACGTCTTCACCCATCTGGTCATGGCAGCAGCAGCAGCTCCCGACACCTCCCACAGTGGGACAGGACCAGGAAGGGCGGGAAGGGAAGGAAAGGGCAGGCTGTTTTCTGCCACTAGCTTTTCCCAGGCAGGCAGCGCAGGTGTAGCCAGCAGCCCTCGTCCTTGTGGGGTCCCCAGGTCGGTACAGGCCTCTCCGAGGTGCAGTGCTTGGCCCAGTTCTGGGAGCTGCTGCAGCCCCAGTCCCAGTCAGCTATGCCTGACTCCTTTGCTCCTCTTCTCCTTTCCTCCTCCTCCTCCTCCTTCTCCTCTTCCTCCTCCTCCTCCTCCTTGTCCTCGTCCTCCTTCTCCTCTTCCTCCTTCTCCTCTTCCTCCTGCTCCTCCTCCTCCTCCTCTTCCTCTTCCTCCTCCTCCTCCTCTTTGTCCTTGTCCTCCTTCTCCTCTTCCTCCTCCTCCTCCTTCTCCTCTTCCTCCTCCTCCTCCTCCTCCTTTCTTCTTCTACTCTTCTCCTCCGCCTCTCTTCTTCTTCTACTCTCCTCCTCCTCTCTCCTGCTCTGGCTCCTCTCCTGCTCCTCTCCCACTCCCCACTGGATCGTGTGCCCCCCCAGGGGGCCTGCGTGCCCCAGAGCTCCAGATGGAGACAAACTCTGCGCCCACCCACACTTCGAGGCGCCCACCCACTCCTGGCCCCCAGCCCCAGCCCCGACTGCTGCTGCCGCCGGCGCCCACTCCGTGGCCTGTCCGTGCTGTCCGCTGGCACCCATCACTGACAGACTCGTGTCCGTGTTCTGAGTATAACTTGCCAAACTCTTTATTCTTTCGATATTTGCAGATATGTGCCACTGTTTCCAACTTTTCATCAACAAAAAGGCCTTTCCAACTCCTTCCAAATTAGAAGATCCAGGTGGTTACACACGGCACCTCTGTACAAATTCTCTCACTTTTCATTGCCTCTCCAGGGCCGGATAAGGGATGGGCACTGGGATTGATCTAAGATTAGAGGCTCGCCCGCCCTCCAGCCAGCATGGGTCCCCCTCTCGGAGACACGCAGGAGCCTTTTAAATCCCCCCAATGTAAAGTCTAGGAAGCGCTGAGACGGCCTGCGCCTGCACTTTAAGCTGGGACATTTCTGGGCCTGCTGGATGCTGTCTAGGCACTGCCCTTTCTCGGGGATGCCAGGCGGACGACCCTCCTGGGACGGGAAGACCTGCAGACCGACCGGGACCGGGCGACAGCCGCGCATGGAGCTGGATGGGCCAAAAGACGCTTTGCTGCTGCCTGCGGGAGCCGCTGCAGCGCCTGCCGCTAGCGCTCCACTCCTTCTTCCCTCCTGCACCTCTGCAGCCTGCATGGACTCCTGCTCCTTCTCCTCTTCTCCTCGCAGCCGAGCAGCCATCTGTGTCTCTTTAGTTTTCTTCTCTTTCGATCTCTTTGTTTGGTTCTGGGCCCAAAATCCAGTGAATCGGTGTCCCAGGCGCGCGGGGCTCGTATCCCTTTCTGATCCAAAGCACACGGGGCCCTCCTGGACTGAGGGGGTGTGTAGGACGCTCCAGAGAGATGCTGCCGCTGCCTCCTGCCATTGTTGTGATTCTGAATGTATTGGTTGTGCTCCATGCCATGTATGACTTGGTATTTCCCTCTGTCCTAAGCACTTTGAATGAGTTCTGCTCAACAGACTGTAAATTTCATATTGTATTTATCAGAGTTTGCTCTCCCCGCGGCCCTCGGGCGCTGGTGGGTCCTGCTCTCGCCGCTCTAGACGTGTGGTAGATATTTATTGTCCATGCTCTTTTGTAAGGGGCTGGTATCTCTGCCCGGTGACCTGTGCTACTTTGTATGGTGCAAGTGTGTTACCAGAATAAATCTGTTGGATTAGTAGAGGTGTGAGTTCCTTCACTGCCTGAGCCTCTCCTGCTTCCATCCATGCTCCACCTGCATCCCATGCCATTTCTGTCTGTCGCCATGTCCTGTGTGCCCCACGGGAGGGGGGGCCCACATAGCCCCGCTCTACCAGGAGGAGGACAGCTCTGCTTGCAGTGGGGGGAGAGGAGAGCTTGCTGGGGGGCTGGGCTGGAGTGTCCCGAGTGTCCCTAGAGGGGCCGGGTGACGGCCCGGCTGCGCTGTGCGCTGGGAGAGCTGGCCTGGGGGAGAGCAGAGTGGTCTAGTCTGGTCTGGAGCCTGCTAGGGACAGGGGACTGTGCGTTTTGGTCTCCCGTGCCCAGCTCTAACACACCTGTGTCTCTTCTCTTCCAGTCTCGGAAGGGCACGGACCCGGAGCGCGACAAGAAGGTGCTGGAGTGTAAAGCGGACAGTATTGGCAGCGGGCGGGCCATTCCCATGAAGCAGGTTCGATGCTCCCCCTTCACCCCGCTGCGAGAGCAGGGTCCGGGGAGCGTGGGCTGGGGTGCCTTTACTCAGCACGCGGCGCGGGCCCGCTGGGGGCTGGTTGGTGCTCCTCTGCCCCGGGGGGCTGCACAGCCGCCGGGTCCGGCAGCGAGCGTGGTGCTGGGGGGGCTGGTGTGGGCCCTGTGCTGTGTGTGGGTGGGGGGCTGCAGCAGGGCCTGGGGCAGGGCGCTGGTGGGGGGGCTGCGGCGGCGGCTGCAGAGCTGTTCCAGCAGATGGCATCCATGCCCCACGCCCGCTGCAGCCCCTGCTGCAGCCTCTCTCTGCTTCTTCCCTGCTCCTCTTCTCTCCTGTTCGTTTCCACTCCTACTGCTCCTGGCAGGACAAGAAGGCGATTCCCCTCTTCATGGGCTACTGCAAAAGGCTGTGAGCACAGTGCCCACACCGTGAGCTGCTGGGAATCTAAGAGAGGCACTGCTTCCTTCAACAGCAGTACATTCTGCTCGTGCCTTTTGGCCTCCAGGGTAGCCTGAACTGCCTAGATCCAACCCAGAGTGTTTCCTGCCCCTGTGTCTGCCACTGGCAAGCAGTGATGGGTGATGTCCAAGTGAGCCAAGTGGTGTGGATTGGCTGGATGACGTTTCCACCGGGATTTCCTTGCATTACAGGAAAGACTGATCCATACACTGCTTGGCAGTGCCTGGTTGTGCTCCTGCCGTGCATGTCGTGCCCCCGTTGTGGGTCCGTTTACCCCCGACAGTGCCTGCTGGCCCCTCTGTGCCCCATGTGCCCCCCAGCGCTGCCAGGGCTGAGTTGCACAGGGCCAGTTGTGTCTCTGCGTTGCAGGAGTGCTGGGATGTGAGGCAGGAGAGTAGAGTCTACATCCCCACCAGGTTCTGGCTGCCTAGTATGATTCCATGCTGAGATTCCATGGGGAAGGACTCAGTGAGGCCAGGCTAGCTGAGGAGTGGAGTGGTGGGTCGGAAGAGAGAGACCCTGCTCACTGCTGGAGCTGCCAAAGCTCCTGCCCTTCCCCGCCCATGGAGTAGTCTTGTGGCAGGTTTGTGCAGGGCTGTTGGTGCCCCGGGCAGGAGGGTGTGCTGAAAGGAGGGTGGTGTTGGGAAGGCAGCGTTGGGAGGATCGGCTCTGGGGCCACAGGGAGCAGTGACAGGAGAAGCAATGCCAGGGTAGAGGCTGTGGGATCTCACACGTGGGGGCTCTGCTTCTGAGGTGCCCAAGTTTGGCACAGCCCCAGCAGGAAGAGGCAGCCCAGCTGTGTGCTGGGCCATGCCCTGCTCTCTGCAGCCAGGGCCTGTTGGTGTGCAGTGGGTCATTGTTTGTGGTGGGTCGTTGTTGGTGTGCGGGGGCGGGGGGTCATTAGCTTGAGGTGGGTTGTTGATTGCGGTGGGTCGTGGTTTGCAGCGGCAATGCCCCTATGGTCTGGTTTGGGGTCAGCCCACCCCGGGCAGCAGGGGAGGCGGTGGGTGGCTGTTCTGTCGCGATGTAGCGGAGGCTGAGAGTAGAGCAGCTGGGGCCCCCAGTGAGACCTGACTTGGTTCCCCAGATCCCGCTGCTGCCTGCTGGAGGGCTGGTCCTGGGAGGGACCCCGCCTCCCCTTCCCTCCGCCTCTTCCCTTCCTGACAGCCTGTCGTGTCTGGACCTTTGGGTTCCGTTTTCCAGGATTTCCCTCCACTCGGCAGGGCAAGGTGATTGCTTTACCTGCTCCTGTGTCTCCGTGCTGCTGACAGGGCCTGGCCTTGCCTGGTCTGCCGGAGTCTGTGTTGGTTTGGTGGGATTAAGTCGTTCCATGCTGTAGGCAGGGCAGTGCTGCTCCTGTGTGAAATGGGGAGAACTGGGACCAGCAGAGGCCTAGGTCTGCAGACACAACCTGTACATCCTTTCTGGGCTTCGCAGTGAGGAGGAGATGCCAAACTGCTGCCTGGTTCAGGACTAAGTGGAGGGACCAGTTCACGGTGGCAGCAGCAGCTCACAAGGAGAGCCTGGAGCAAAGAGTTCCTGTGGGAGATCCAGGTCCATGCTGGGTTCAGGACTGGCACCTCCTGTACCCAGAGTTGGAAGAGGTGATTTCAGAGAGAGCGGAGATCCTGGTAGTGTTTTTACAGGAACATACATGGGTGGAAGTGGTGTTCGACAGGTGGATGCCAGCTTGTGCCAGCAGATATCGACATGTGGCTTGTGGGGAAGGGGTTGTCAGGATGTCAGAGTGCAGTTTGGCACATTCCTGCTGTGGCCCTACACCACAAGGAGTGATGGCTTGGTACCACCAATGGGGAGAGGAGAAAAGACTCCCAGGAGGTGTAGCTCTATTTGGGACAGGATGGTTGCTCTGGTCTCTGGTATGGACCTGCCCCTTCTGGAAGATGGTGGAGATCTCATTGCTTGCTGTCTCTGCAGGGCAGTGGGAGAGTGGGTCCTCTAATTAGTTTTCCTCTTAGCCCAGTAGTCCTGCTCAGCCGTAAAGAGCAGAGAAGCTGGCGGGTTTGGGACTGTGAGTGGCAAATGAGCGGGATCTCCTCCCTGGGTTTGTGGCCAGCATTGGACTGTTTGCTTTCCTTGTCATGGACACCGCTGGGCTGGCACGTTCAGTGCTGGAGCTGCTGGCAGGTCACCTCGGGAGCATTTGGGTTCCTCTGCTTGGAAGAACGATACTGGTTCGTGCTTACATTGCCAACTGACAGCTGAAGGCAGCGAGTGCTGTGGGGCAGCAGGCTCCCCCATGACACCCATGGCCGCAATCACTGTGATCCACGATCCCTTCCTGGTCTCTATGAGGACAGAACAAGCATTGGGAAGCGCTGGCAGCCCTCCTCAGCGTGCGAGGCCTGGGGTTTGCATGGAGCCAGGAAGCAGGAAGCTGGACTGGGTGCTGCAGAAAGGAGAAACATTGGGGAGCCTTGGTTGAGGAGGGATGTGTGTTGCTACTACAGGGCGCTTGGTTGTCACTTGTCACCCCTTCTCCAGCACAGCACCTCTGGGTGACCTGATCTGTCTCCCTTATGCATGTCTGGAAAAGATGGAGCTCCCCAAGGGGACAGATGAGACTGTGGGTGTTGGAACCCCCCACACCTGGGACAGCACCTACGTGCCCTCCAGGCAGCTGGTGCCTCTGCCAGGGCTGCTCTATGCCAGGGACTCAGGGTCCATGTGCCACAGTGTCCTTTCGGTGGTGGTCCTGCAAGGCTGGAAGAGTTCCCTCAGAGCTGGACACTTGTCCCCGAGAAGTGGGTTAATTAGGCCAGGGATGAAGCTTCCTCAGCTGTTTGTTACCAGGAATGAACTCCTAATTGCGCATCTACCAGATCTTTCTGGGAAGGCTGCATGGAGCACGCTGGCAGCCCGGGGGTCCCCTGGCCCCTGGCCTGGCTCTGCTCGGGCCATGCACTCCAGCAGGGCCCAAGGCAGGCGACTCCTCCTCCTTGGGAGCTGGGATCATGCTGGGAGCTTAGATTACATTTAAATTGCCATTTGCATTTTCCAATCAATACGCGACTTCACAATTAAGTTTGGTGTTAAAATTCTTAGCAAAAAGTGAGTGGAAGGGAGATTTGTGGAGTAAACGAGTCCTCTGGGGGCCATCGCCGCTCCCTGCTTCATTACGCCGCATATTGCTGCTGCTGCTTTTACTGTGCACCAGCACAGCCCAGCGCGGCACAGAGCCGTGCACGGCCCACGGAATGCTGGGAAAGGGAAGAAGAGTGGGGAGAGGAAGAGGGTCGGGCTCTCCTCCCTTTGTGTGTCACACGGGAAGAAACTCAGGGAAGAGTTATTTCCTGTAAGTCTTCCCACAAGGTGCAGAGGGAGGTTGAGGAGCACCCACGTGTGTCGGCACAGGGGTCTCGGAGCCACAGGGAGCCTGGCTGGGAGGCTCGTGGGGAGCGTGCACAGGAGCATGGGCAGATGGCCTCAGCCGTGGGTTGTTCCCACTTTTGGATTCTTGTTCCTTCTGGCTTGCAAAAAGGGGCTGTAGTGCTGGGTCCTCCTTTTTGGCTCTGAGTTTGGTTGTGCTTCAGTTTGCTAAGTTGCAGGTTTGAGCCTGACCTAACTGCAGCCGAACTGTTCTCTGCAGGCAGCATGTGTTTGTGGCAGGCTGGAAGTGCTGAAGTAGGTGTTTTGTAGCATCAAGGTGTATCAGGTTGAAGTCACATAGAGGAGAGGAGAGAGGAGAGAGGAGAGGAGCTGTTCTGCAGGATGTGTGGGCAGGTCAGACTTGGAACTAAGCCGGGTTTAAGGCCAGAAGGGGGATCATCATGCCCAGAAGTGATCACTACATGCCCAGGAGGAATCTTCATGCCCGGAAGAGATCACTGTGTCCAGAAGGAATTGTCACGCTCAGAATCCAGAGAATTCCACACAGTGACTTTGAGTTAGATCTGTAACTTCAGCCTGGTCTGGAGCAGATTTGTTTGAAAGATGCCGAACAAATGTTCTGAATTACAGAGAATTCACCATTTACCTGTATGAGCTGGTGGATGTTAAACTGGTTTTGTGTGAGAGGAGGAATAGTCGTTTTCATACACTGTGTGGAAAATGTGTGGTCCAGCTGTGGTGTTAGAGAGGACAGTTTTGGGTAGGTCCAGGACCAGAGTGCTGAGGAAGCGCAGGTGCTGCTGGCGGTGTGTGGGAGGACGGTGCACAGGACCCAGGCAGCTGTCCTGCCTTGGGCACGGCATGGCTGCTGTCTCTTCTGGGAGGTGCAGGGACATCAGGATCCCATCTCCAGTGGGGAGGACCGGTGTCCATCACTGCATGTTTTGTGAAGAGGTTGGAGCAACATGGTACAGCGGAGCCTGTCCAGGGAGGGAGGGGCGAGGTGACCTCTCAGCACTCCTCCAGCTCTGCTTTGCCATGACAGTATCACAGATTGGAGTTAACACTGTCTGCCCTGTCTGACCCAACGAGCGCTGCCAGACTGAGGTGCCTTCCCCACGGAGCACTGGAAGCTTGGGAGCTGCTCAGTGCTGGCACACCCAGCCCAAGAGCTCACACATGGGCTGCTCCCACCCGGTCCCTGTGCAGGACCAGCCCTGACAGCCCGCTGCAGGGTCCTGCACCTGGCCCCTGAGCAGGATTGTTCCTCCTGTCCTCAGCAGCTCAGTTTGCCCAGTGATAGGAGGCAGTTTGGGTTAAGGACCAGTCACTGCACTGATTTACACCACGCAGTTGCCACATTACACTTAGGTTTTCTGGTTTTATGTTTTCTTGGAGTTCGTTTGAGCAAGATGTTGATGAACTAGTCTGAGTCAGATGCACGTTGGCTGGACATCTGTAAGTCCTTCTGTTGGACACAGGTATGCCATTTATAACCACGCTTTTTCTCAGACATGGATATGTTTTGAGACCTTGCACTTGACTAGTTCTCATTCCATCCATTACTGGCTCTATGGATTTTGTACAACTGGTGTTTAAGGGTGTTGCTCCTCAGTTAAAGACTTGACAGAAAGCTAAAAACACTTGTCAACACAGTCACTCCTGCCATCAGATACTGTGTTTTACCCAAGGTAGAACCAAGCTCCTCTAATGTCTTGTTTGCACCAGCTGACATTGGCTGAGCTGACATTGGCTGCTCTGCTCTGCTCTGCTCTGCTCTGCTCTGCTCTGCTCTGCTCTCCTCTCCTCTCCTCTCATTCTTTGCCCATCACTCTTTGCCATAGCTTTTCTATAGATTTGCTTGGTGTGAGCATCCAGCCATGATTCCAAGGGTTGTTGCTTGCCCCCTGGCAGATCTTGGCAGAGCAGGAACTGTCAGTCAGCTGCCACATTCCTTGCCATGTTCTCATCAGCACCTTCTGACTACTTCTGAATGAGTTCTTCAGCTCACGTCCTTCGAGCTCTTTAGGGCAAGGTATCAGATCCTGACGAGGGGTATGATCCTGCCCACACACAGCTTTTCCCTAGCCACTCTGTTTCTCTGTTCCATCCCTGCATGTGCAGGAGGCACTTCCTTTTCCCACTGTTTGCTGCCCAAGCACCGAGCTGGAGTGATCACGGGGACTTCTGCTTGTTCTGCACCATTTATTGCTGATTTCATGGTCACGTCTGGTAGCATTGTCCCCCCACCACTTCGTGCTGGGCCTTTGCACCGTGGAGGCACAGCAGCTCAGTCTCCAGGCACTGGGACGGGGCCCCCAAATATGCTGAGGCTGGCAGGGCTGAGACTTTCCACCCAGGTTTTTGAGGAGGGGCTGGCCCGGGGCCCAGATTTTTGCCAAGTTAGGAACAGGCAGTCTGGGTGTCTGTCCAGACAGCACTTTCAGAGGGCCCAGGCCCGACAGTTGGTAGATCCAGCTTTTTCCCAGACTCTGTTACTCATTCCTACTTTTGTCCCCCCATGCTGTGCTTTCCTCCCTGCCGACAGAATGCTTGATGTCCTCTCTCTGCTCCAGAGCCCTTGCACCTGGTGTCTTGCCCCAGCTTCCTTCTCCCTCTCCACCTCTGTCCTTACCTGGTACATGATGAATTGCTGCTGGAGGTAGATTTCCTGGGGAGGCAAAAATGAATGGGGAGAGGATGAGGAGGGCCTGCGCTCTGAGCCTTGATTCAGATCAGTGGAGTTAGTTCTGGGTTATCCGGGTGGGGAGTTCAGCACATGTGAGTGCAGTCATTTCCTGGCCCTGGGAGCATGTTGTGCCAGCGACAACAGGGTGGGTCTCATGTAAAATCCTGATGAGAAAAGGTGATGACCCTAAATCTCAACTGCCCAGGACCTGCACACCCTCCTGGGATGTATCCCTACTCTGTTTGACAGCTCTCAGAATCACAAGCAGACGAGAAAATGTGATCCCTTGGGAGACCTGTGTTTGGAGTGTTGTTTCTCAATCGGCCCCTGCCTGTCCCCAGTTTTCCTTGCCTTGACTGTCCCTCTGTGCTTTGGGTGGTGGGAGAAGGTCTATGAACAATCTGTGTCTGTGTTAGTGAGGTTGGCTCCTGCGCTGTGTGGGCACTGCCCTTCAGCATGGGAAGAGTTTCTCAGAGGGAGTGGTTTGGGACACCAAAGGATGTGGTGGGTTCCTCAGAGGACCTGAACATTAGCGTTGACATGTGGAGACCCTTATCCCTGAAAGAGAGGGAGCTGTCTGTGAGGACTGAGGAGTTGGTGAGGAAAGGGTGCAACCCAGGAAAATGCTGTGGGAAAGCTGACCTAGAAGATGTTTTCTCAAGTCAGCTCATCATTTCTTCTCAAAGACCAGTCTCCAAGGGGCAGTGCTGGAGCAGAGTGTGAGGTGCCTGAACCAAACACCATCTGAGACTCTTGACTCTTCTCTTTTAGGGCATTCTCCTCAAACGCAGTGGCAAGTCCCTCAATAAGGAGTGGAAGAAGAAGTACGTGACTCTGTGTGACAATGGGGTCCTCACCTACCACCCCAGCCTGCACGTGAGTACCGGGCTGAGTAGAGGAGCAGGGTGGGACAGAGCAGTGTCCTTCATGCTGTGGTTGCTGCTGCAGGTGCTCTTGAGGCAGCCATCATGGCAGAGAGGGGCTGGGGAAGAGTTTGATAGCAGATGGAAGTTCTGGGCTCTGCCCTGTGCAGGAGTTCAGTGTTGGCCACTTTCAAGGCAGCATTTTCAGCAGACCTAGTTTTTACCAGGGTCGGGAGGAGACTCTCTCTCCTGCAGGCTGTTTGTTCAGTGCTAGGCTGGTGGAAACACATTCTGTGCAGGATTACGCTGGGGAGCTGCAGTTCATTAAAGTGGGGAGCTTGGTCCGTTAAAGTGCGGCCTACCCTGCAGCCGGATGAGGAGCAGGCAGAGAACTCCTTGCAGCCGTATCTGATGGTGCCATTTGGGTGTGGAATAATTTTCCTGGCTGCTAGGTATTGGGTAATGGAGACGAGGTGCCTGTGCAGAGCCTGCCGAGCTGAGCTGCCGTCGGTGCAGCTCTGATCCTTCTCGCCGCTTGGCTCAGGCACGCAGCTGCCGCCCCATCCATCTCTGTCGCCTCCCCACTGTGGGGCTAATGGCTTCTTCCCTATTCCCTCTTGAGCACAGTTTGCTGCTGCGACAGCAGCCACGGACAGACACACCTGTGACACAGGCCCAGCACTTCTGCCAAGGACGTACTGCCACAGGACAGATGGGCAGTAGCTGGGGGGCACAGGGTGGTTCAGGGGGCTGCAAGGAGAAGAACAAGGTGCTGCAGCTCTTGTGAATGTTCCCAGGCCCTTAGTCCGTCCCCCATCTCCTCAGATGTGTGGTATTGGAATGCCCTGAGCCTCAGAGTCTTTCTCCTCATTGCTAACCCTGCACGCTCACTCCAGGGTTTACCATGCTCAGTTATCCAGCTCCAGAGCCCCTGGACCTTCCTCGAACTGGAGACCCAGCCATTGCATTTCCTTTCTCTAGTTTTTTGGAGCTTTTTCTTACAGTCCTCAATCCCTGTACTGGGCTGTGGTCTGCAGTTCTCTAACTTTGTAACCCCAGTTTTTGGTCTTTGGAGCACCAAACCAGGAGGGAGAAGCTGCTGCTGCCATCTCTGCGTGAGTGCTCACCTGTGTGTATGGGCTTACGATATTTCCACCGTGGACTTCTATTACCATCTGCTGTAGAGGCAAAGGAATTTCTGGGCTGTTGTTTAGCCACTCAGATGCTGCTGCTGCCGCATACCAGGTTTCTCTCCTTTTTTCACCCTTCCTTCCTCAGGGGATGATTGAGATTGATGCCACTTGCTTTCCTTCCTGCACTTCAGTGTTTCACTTCGTTACTGCATTGCCCTGAGAAAAAATCTGGTTTGCCTCCAGCTGGTGCCACTGGTGATCCACAGCCCATTGCTGAGGGTGATGCCAGCTGGGCTTCTCCTGCCCAGTTTCCACGGGGAGCTCTGAACCTTGCACTTGAGATAGGAGTTGTATTGCCTGGTGTGTTTACCTACAGCGAGGGTGGATTACACGTGGGCACAGAGCATGGGGCTGCCCAGCCTGTCTGCCCGTGCTCCCCTGTGGCATCGCCTGCCTAAGAACCGGGGAAAGGACCCTGGCACCCACCATCGTGTCCCATTGTGTACTGCAGTTTTGGCAGCCTGCTGTTGGGATCAGCAAAGCCTCTCTGCCTCCCTTTCCCTCTGGTACCTGGTGTATGACCTGCTTGGAAGGAGTATATGCAGGGACATGCAGGAGGACGAGGTAGTCCAGAGGAGGATGTCCTGTTGTATCTGCTCCTCTCCACCTGCCAGAGTGAATCAGGAGGTGCTGTGATGGATTTGTACCCTGTGGCCCAAGGCAAAGCTCCCGTGTCCTTTCACGGGATAGCACAACCAGAGCACGTTAGGGATGGAACAAACCTGTGCTCCTGAGGATGGGCACGTACTCTTCTATCGCTTCAGTGTGGCAGCAGATCCCAGGCTGGCTGGCATGCGGTGAGGGGAGCTGGGGGCTAGAACAAACCACAGAGCATCAGCCAAGGGGGCAGGCAGCATCCAGTTCTTGCCATGGGATGGGAAGTCCCAGCTTCTTCCCTGCCTGTGCTGCCACGTGTCTGGGGGATGGCAGAGTTCTGCATGCAGCAAAGGGGTCCCTGAGGGCAGGCTGAGCCTTGCAGGAAGAGAGTCTTCCCTGTCCATCAGGATGTTCAATGCCACAGAGCATTTTTGTGCTCTTTTTGTGTTCCCAGTGGCTGTTCCTTGGCATGAGTCAGGGCAGTTCCTGGCTTGTCTTCTCTTCCATCTCTGTTACATTGTCTCCCCATTCCTCCTGGGGTGGGTGTCGGGACCCTAGAGATCAGCAGCCCTAATTTCTTTCTCCTCCAGCGCACATTTGGCTGGGATGTGTCCGTGCCCCACTGGATGGAGGTCACGGCCTGGCTCGGGCAGTGCTTATTTTACCAGCCAAAGCTTCCTGATGGAGCTCTTCATCTGCTTTTGGGAGTTCATCACTCAGCGTATTTCTGGGTCTGGATTGTGGCACCTCCAGCCCAACTTGAAAGTTTCCTCAACAGGGGTCAGGCATAAATTCCGGGTTTGCAGTCACAGGTTGGCGAAGTGTGTGCTGGTGAGCTGGCTCTGACCCTGGAATGGCTTTCCTGATGGAAGCAAATCTGCCTTGACCACCAGCCTGGACTCACGCTCAGGAGCTGTGGGGCAGTCAGTGGGTTCCTGCCCTGAAGTGCCACCTCTGTTGGTGGTTCCAGGGACAAGCAGGATGCCTGGAACTGGAGGCAGGAGTGCTGGGGGCATGATCCCTGGATTCAGCAGGGTTTTCCTTGTTGCATCTGTATTTTTACCTTTCTGTGAGTGTGTTCAGCGACAGGAAAAGAACAAGTTGTGTGAAGAGTCTGGTGCAGTTTCCCATCACTTCCCCAAAGCCTTGGAGAGAATTCTGCTGCCGGGAAGGTGCGTGGCTGAGCCCAGGCTCGCCGGCCGTGCTGCACAGAGCCAGGGAAGCAGCTCCCATTTTGCAGCCAGTGGAGCCATTCACACAATCACCTTCTGTTAATTCTATCTGCAACATCAATTAAATTGTTTGTAGAAACTAATTGAATGTGGCTTAATCACACATCTTAATAGCTTTCCACGCTTTGAACTCGTTGTTAATTCCAGTAATAAAATGAAATGAGAGAACTGGCTGGGTAATTAGCGAGGAGGCTTGGGAAGAAATTGCTGTTTTATGGTGGGTAATAAAAGCCGAGCGCCAGTGACCGCTCGCTCCGGCAGGCAGCCGGCGACCGCGGCAGTTGTGCTGAGTGAGGGAAAATCCTCCAGCCTCTCCGAGGGTCCCTGCCCAGGGCTGTCACCAGGTCTGCACCCAGCTGGGAGCAGCTTGGTGTGGTATTTGCTTAGGCTGGTGGTCTCAGAGTCACCCAGAGTACTGGATGGTGAGTGCCAAGGTTTGAGGCCAGGCTGCCCGGCCCCTGGGAGCATGGGAGGGTGTGCTGCCGCCTGTCCAGGGTGTGCTGTGAGGGCAGAATGCCTTCATGGGGGTCAGTGGAAAGAGAGGAGTTTGGAGCAAGGCGTGAAGGTGCCGTTGGGAGACTATGACCCTTGCAGATAGTCACCGAAGAGCACAGAGCATGGTCTGTGCAGCCCCTGTCACTTGCTTTTGAGTCCAGGATGGCAGGATTGTTGCTCTTATACTAAGCTTGTTCATGTCTTTCTCTTCTTGGATGGGGAAGAGGGCATGGACCATCTCTGAGTTAATCTTTTTGGTGACCTCCTTGTGAACTGGACTAAACCCAAGCCCCCTGCAGCAGCCACAAGGTCGCCCTGGACAGCTGTGGCTCCTCTCCTGATGGCAGCACAGGAGCCCAGGGATGGTGTCCCCACCTCCCTGTTCCTCCCAGAGTCTTGAGCTCCAGTGTCAGTCCCTGCTCCCTCAGGACCTGACCAGCAGTTCCCCTCTGTAATGTTGGTTGGGTCTTCCCCTTCTGAGGGCACAAGCCCGAGGAGGAGCTGGCCTCATCAGAGAGGGCTGGGGAAGAACCATGGTGCCCCATGGAGAAGGGAGGGGTGGGAGGCGCAGGAAGGGACACAACGCTCAGGAGAGATTGAGAGTTTGCACCCTCATTCTGACCGAAAGCTGACATGCTCTTGGGAGACAGGGCAGAGTGATAGTTAAAGTCTGCACATGGGGTTTTGGTTGTATAACAAATTGTCTACCAGAGAAAATGGTGGAAGCGCCAAGTTTTGAATAATAGGAAGCTCTGCAGGTGAGTGAGCAAGGGGGTTACCTAAGTTCTGTTGGTTTGGGTTTCTCTTACCTCAGCTGTGACCTGAGAGGGAATTTCTAGGTATCCCATTGCTTATACTGTACTTATATTGTATATATTACATTACATTATATTATTAGCTGTTGCAGTTGAGTGCTGAGATTAAACAAGGGATGATAGGGAGGAGGAGCTGCTGGCCACCTGCGTGCCCTTTGTCTCTATCTGATCTCTGATCCCCAGCCATGCTTTCCCAGATGGGCTTGTCCTGGCATCTGACAGGGCTTAGTGCTGATTCTGGGGATGGAGGAGCTGAGCGTGTGTGGCTGGGGCAGGGCTAATCCTCCACCCTTCTGCCTCTCTGCTCCAGGACTACATGCAGAACGTCCATGGGAAGGAGATCGATCTGCTGAGAACTACGGTGAAGGTCCCAGGCAAGCGGCTCCCCAGGGCCACAACAGCAGCAGCGCCCAGCGCCAGCCCCAAAGCCAATGGGCTGGCCAAGGAGCGGAGCAGCTCGCAGCTGGCAGGAGGCACAGGTAAGAGCTGGTGTGGGTGGCACAGAGCCAGCAGCTGTCCCTCCCACGGTGAGTCAGCAGCCCTTGGCTTTGCTGAGCTGAGAATGGAAGTGTCTTGCTTTCACCACTCTTGGGGAGTCCCTTCGGTGAGCGTTAGCATTTCTGTGCAGGTCCCAGGTAAGCTGCTCTTAGGATTTTGTGCTGGTTGGTGTCCAGGACAGAAGAATGTTAAAGGGTTTAACTGGCAGTGTGAACCACTGAGGAATTTCCTTACTCTGACGAGAATGTTGAGGCTGGTGAGCTGCTACGCATGGTGGAAGCTGCTGCTCCCTAAACCAAAGGAAATCCCAACTAGCATGACTCTTGGTCCCTGATGAGTTGTGTTCTGTTTCTGGTTTTGGGACCCTATTTCCTCCTCACTTTCCCCTGGAGAAATGGTGAAGATCTGGTTTGGGATCATCACTCTGTGTGCACATTGAAAAGGGGCAGTTGCCCCAGAGTGTGGTGAGGTGAGGCTGGGAGGCTGACTGCCCCACTGGCCTTTCACAGAGTTCCTGTCACACTCCTCCTCTCACGGTGTTCCTGCCATGCTCCTCCTTGCTGCTGCTGCCACGGGAGGTTCTCACCCTGCTGGGGGAACTGTTGAACTTGGGGCCTTCCTGCCCACATTTCCCAGAGCCTTTACTGTGTCCCTGGGGCTGATGTCCTTGGCCAGGGTGGGCAGTTCCCGGCTGCCTTCTTCCCAGCTACCTGTTGGCACAGTCTGGTGCACAGGTTATGGAAAACACTCTCTTTGGGATGCTGAGGGAGTGCTGGTGGTGCTGCTGATCACAGAAATCTTTCCGAATCCGATACAGCCACTGAGGGTGAGCTTGGGTGACACATCCCCATCTTCATTCCTGCTCTATGCCCCAGCTCTGCCCCATGGCCAGGGTGCTGTCAGCACAGTGCTTCAGAGTGTCTCAGAGCTGAGAGGAGATGGGATGCAGCAGGGTGAGTGTCAGGAGCTGGTGGAGTCCTTGGCATCACACACACACACACAGGGGCACAGTAACATCTCTGCTCACATGGTGCCAAGGAGGACATCACGAGCCCTCCCAAACCCAAACTGTTGTTCTTGTCAAGTCAGAAGTCATCTGTGGATAAATGGTCTGTTCTGACCAGGGCTGTGCAGCTCTGCCTGTTCCTTGCCATGGCTCTCCACTGTACACTGACGCTCTTTCACCACCGCCACACACACCCAGCGTGCCCCAGCGTAGGGACAGTTCCTGATTGTGGACAGGGACACTCCTCTGCCTGCATGGCAGAGGTGCCTTGTCTGAACTCTGACTTAACAGAGATATCAGAGCTGGTGGAAGGATTCAAACCACAGAGGAGCTTATGCTGATGTCAAACCAGCTGCTCACTTAACCCCATTTCCTACTTCCAGCAGTCCTCTCAGTCCTATTGGGTGCGCAGGAGCGGGTTGAGATGTGCCCGGATTACTGATCACTGCTGCTGGAAAACCAGTGCCAAGCAGCGAGTACGGCACGAGACCCTTCAGCCTGGGCAACAGAGCTGGAGCAGATGCAGTGCATTGGAGCTGGAGTTACAGCAGTTTACACGGGAGAGGAGATGCAGTTTCCTAGCAGGGGGGAAATGAATGTTGGAATAGTTTATCTGGAGAGCAGATGGACTTAGCACTGCCTGAACCTTTAGAATGAGACCAGTGTTCTGTTCACAAGATGAGCTTTAGTCCAGCTTGTGGGTGTTGCTGGGCGTCGGTATGCAGGGGGTGGGACCCTATGGTACCATGGTCATGGTCGTTCCCATGTAGGGTCTGTGGCTCTGGGATCCGCTGTTGGCTTTCTGCCCTCGGGCCCTGGAGCAGAGCTGTGCTGTGGGCTGCCCAGAGTGGGTGTGTCCACACGGGGCTCAGCACTAGGACAGCAGCTCCAAGCACGCGCTGTGTGTCCTGTCTTGGCTCAGGCTGTGTCTGCAGTGTCAGAAAGGTTTTTCTTCTGGTACGCAATCGGTAAAGGCTTTTCTGAGGAATTTTTTAATCTCTCTCTGATGCCTCCAAGCCCAGTAGCAGTGGATGCAGTCACCAAGTGCACTGATGGGACACAAACCTTCTGAGGTGATGTGCTCTTATCCCTGTGCAATGCCCGGGATGGACTTGGGGTTGATGGAGAATCTGCCTGGCTTCAAATTAGCAGTGACCTTACAGTTTTGCCACCTTTGGGACTGTGGATGAGACTGTTGCTGGATCCACTGAGCATCTCTCATCTGACGCATATTTTGGGGACTGGAGACGAAGCACTTCAAAGTTTGCAGTTCTTTGCCAGTCACAAGTTAATCTTCAGAGGACATGAACTTTGGAGACATGAGGGATTTGCTGTCTTGCCCCAGGAGCCTCTGGGCAAAGCCCGGTGGCCAGTGGTTAGAGTTCAGAGCAAGTGTCTGTGGTTCCTCTGTGACCTGAGCTCTGCAAAGGTAAGTGAGCGTGCTGGCTGATGTCCACTGCACACACAGTCCTTACCTGGGACGAGGAAAGACCAGGGATATAGAGGGGAGAAGAAGAAAAAAATAAAGTCTCACCTTGCCCTGTATGTAGATGAAATAGATGGATGCAGTGCTCTGGGTGAGGATTTAGAATAACTCCAAAGCAGGTATAGACAGCTTCAAGCTAAGTACAGTAGGAATGAGGAAGGGACTTGTGTTTGTGGAACCAGTGGGGGCTTGGAGCTCAGTCACTATTGTGCCCCAGTATTTAAACCATTCAGGAAGACAACTTTACTGTAGTTAAACTTGGGTTTATTTTAGGTTGGATGAGTTTCTGTTGTCCAGAGGAGGCCGTGGAGATGCCTGAACAGCTGGAGCCCCTCTCCTATGGAGATAAGACTGAGAGAGCTGGAAGTGTTAACCTGGAGAAGAGGAGGCTCTGAGGACGACCTTAGAGCCCTTCCAGTGCCTGAAGCTGAAGAGAGACTTTGGACAAGGGTCTGGAGTGACAGGGCAAGGGGGAATGATGTTATACTAAAGGAGGGGAGGTTTAGATTGGATATTAGGAAGTTCTTCCATGTGAGAGTGCTGAGGCCCTGGCACAGGGTGCCCAGAGAAGCTGTGGCTGCCCCATCGCTGGAAGTGTCCAAGGCCAGTTCAGACAGGTCTTGGAGCAGCCTGGTCTGGTAGAAGGTGTCTCTGGCAATGGCAGGGGATGGGACTACAGTGGTTGGGCTGGAGAGGGCAGGAAAGGGATGAGCAGATCTCCTGCCAGAGCTCACAGGCACTATGGCCTGAAGGCAGGTATTCACTAGAGGTGTGGCACTGCTGGGTCAGCTGTCTGCTTCAAATCCCTGCTGCTCCTCTTCCTGCTGGAATGTCACTTCTCTTGCCCTCTTCCTTACGGCCTCCCGGGTGTGTCCTTGCTATGGTTCATCAGGTTCGCCTAGCCTTGTGCTGTGCTGCACCACATGTTTCTGGCTCAAGGAACGAGGGCAGCTCCTATCAAAGTGCAGATGGGATGAAATGGGACTTCGGTGAGGGAGGACAGATGGCGGCACAACAGAGAAAGTGTCAGTCAGCACAAGAGCCTAGCCTCAGCCCAGCTGAGCCCTGGGTTCTTGCGTCACAGAGATTTGTAGGGACCTGCTCCAAAGTGTTAGCAAAGGGGAGCTGAAACAGCAACACGGTTCCTGCTGGAACCATGGTCCGTGACACCTGTGCAGGTTCATACATGGCATGTACCACAGCCGTGCACAGAGCACACGAGCTCTGGGACTGCATCTCAGCTCGGTGATGTCAAAGGATGTCAAGAGCTGAACACTAGGAAGCCTGCCTTGGAGTGGGAAGTGAAGAGAAGTGAAGGAAGAGGCTGCAGCAATTCTGAGATGGTTGTGGTTGCAGGCGGCGATTGGAGGTGTTTCCAGCAGCAGACAGAGATGGGACTGAAGGAAACACACGTGGGGACCCAGAGCACAGAGTGAAGGGAGCAGGCTAAAGGGGAAAGTTCAGCTCCACTCTGGGGGTCTCATGGAGGATTCTCTAGCTTGCTGAGGACCAGGAGTCTCCCATGGGATGTGCTGCCGAGTGGTGCAGGAGAGCAGACAGCAGCTGCGTCCTCAGCGCAGGGGAGCTTGAGCAGGACGGGCCAGTCGGACTCAGCACGGAGGCGTGAGCACAAGCTCTGGGGGGGTTTTGGGTGGGGGCTGCTGCTGGTCAGTTCCCTTCAGCCCGAGGAACAGTCTGCATGGTCTGACAATGTGTGTCGAGACCAGTGCCAGTGTGAGTCCCCTTCCTCCTCCTGCTTCTGCAGCATCACTCCTGCATCTCCTCCAGGGAGAGCATTTTCCAGAGTGTGTGGTGGTGGGAGGCACTGCTTCGGATGCAGGGCTTGGTTGATGCTCCTGCTTGCTCCGAGGTGACGAGGGTCCAGCTATCCCTGGGCCGAGTTCTGTGTGCTGGCACCAGCTCTCGACTCCGCTGCACAGGCCAGGGAGCCCTCGGTGCACAGAGGGTGGCAGCGTGCCTGTCCCCCGGCCTCTGCTGGGTGGAGTGGTGGGAGGGAGCCGGTGCTGGCCTTAGCCGCTCCAAACTTCAGGATGGCAGGGGATGGTGCTGGGTCTCCAGGCAGCTCGGGATCTTCGCTGGGTTTGTGCTGACGCCTGACAGCTCTGCTGTGGCCTCTGGAGCGGATGGCCGGGAGCACTTTCACAAGGCAGGCGGGTAGAGAGCACGGAGCTGGTGCTGGTGCCGGGGCAGCACCGCGGTGGCAGGGCCCCCCCCGCCAGGCCCATGCCCCCCGATGCTCTGCCTCTGCAGAGTGAGGGATTGGCTCCCCCAGGCCGGGGTTGCTGAGCCTGCTGTGATCATGTCACGTCGGGCTCCGTCGATGTTAACATCTCATTATCTTTGTTACTGTAATTACATTATCCGCTGCTTTATGCAGAATTATTCTCCGAGGACTAATTGATGGATCCATGTTTAATTCATTAATCATTAGCATCAAATTCGACAATTACAGTGCACACTGATTGTGGAATTTCAAATGTAATGAGGGAAGAATTAACAAAGAAAAGGGAAAACCTGTTTCCCTGGCACACCGCTGCTCGCCGTGGGGGACAATGACATTGAGGGAAGAAGAGCAGTGAGAGCAGGGTGGTGCAGGTCATGGCAGACAGGAGCCTGGTGGATCATCTCCTGCCTTTCTCCTGGCTGTGGCTGCACAACAGATTCTTCAGGTCAGAGCAGGATCATTAATCTCCTACCAAAGAATGGAAGTCTGGGGACTCAGGAGGGAAAGCTCAGCTCTCACTTCTGAAAGAAAGTTGCTTTTGCTTCCCCCTTCACCAGCAGCTCATGTCACCTGCCCTGGCATGTGTCCAGGAACATCCCAAGTTACACCTGTGCTCCACACTTTGCAGGGAAAGCTGGATGGGTTTTGTTGTCCCTGGGATTTGCCTGTAGTCCCATGGCTGCTCTGTTCCATGCACAGTGTGTGGCTCCATGGCTGCCACGTGTCATTTCGGTGTGTTCTGCTCAGAGGCAGGATCCTGTCCTCTGTGCTCTTTATTGTGGTCCCTGTGAGCTGGGCAGCAGAATGAAAGCCAGAGCAGGGCCCCCGATGCCTCCCCCTCAGCCTGAAGGACTGCTTGTGACCGGGGTGGGGGCAGTGCCCATGCACAGCTGGTTTGGTGCCAGCTGTGGGGACACGCCCTCCCTCCCTCCCTCCGGCTGTGATTTCGGCTCGCTCATTTGGCTTTCTGTAGAGTCTGACTGTAAAAGTCCAACGTTAGTCACTGCTGTTCAGCCAAGGGCCAGGGCAGGGGGTGAAAGTGGATGGTCTTTGAGGTCACTTCTGACCCAAACCGCTCTGGGATTCTGTAACTCGGACATGGCGATGCCGAGCTGAAAGGAAGAGGGTGAGGGTCTGTCTGTTCCTCCATGTGAGACTTCTACCCTTCCCAATAATATGTTAAAGGGTTGTTTGTAGTCTGAAGATGAAGCCGAGATGAGAGATCTACTAAAATTTATCTGTAATTAATATTTTGCATCATAAATCATGTATAAAATACTGCAAATTCGTATGTATATTACAAATATTATACATTCACCATTACAGTCATACAGTAACCTCTTACGAATGTTTATCTGCATGTCTGAAGGTGGAGGATGAATCCAAATGTGAGGCTTCAGCTGTTGGTTTAAAGTTTTGCATTGAGAGGAAGCTAGAAATTGTCAGGACTCCATGGGAAGAGGAGGAGTGTGGCGGCAGCCAGGTGGGATGACACAAGGCAGGACAGGACCAGCAGTCCTTGGTGCCTGGTTCTAGTGCTGGACAGAAGGCTGGAGGGCTGAGATTCTGCTGGGTCAGTTCAAGGTTTTATTTGCTAGGATATGCTACAGTTAGGATGAACTTCATATTTTCAGGCATTGTAACCTGATTATCTCAGCTGTTATTTCTTTCTAAAGAAGGAATACTGAGGCAAAGAGAAGGTGAAGCCAAAAGTATCAAAAGCATCTGCTAATTCTGTGCGCCCAGTTTGGAGCCCAAGAACTGCTTTTTCTCTCTCAAGAATTTGGCCTTTTTTTAGCCTTTTTCACCATTCCTGTCATTCAGAGCTCAGTCTGCCCCAGGCACTCGGAACACAAGGAACATGCTGTTAGAGGCTAGTTTGGACAAGGGGTGGTATAAACCAGAACAGTGGTTTGGGGATTTTGCAGTGGTGAGTGGGTTGGATCTCATGTCCCCAAAGCAAATACTCGGCTCTGAGGCCCTTTCAGTTGCTGACACTTGTGAGCTGTGGCTGCCCTATCCTGGAAGTGTCCAAGGCCAGGTTGGATGGGGCTTGGAGCAACCTGTCCCTGCCCCATTGCTGGGCGAGCCCTGTGCCCAGAGGAGACGTCGGACGTCCCCAGGTCTCTGCTCCGTGCTGCTGTTTCAGGGAGCCTCTGCAGCTCCAGCACCCTGCACTGCATTGTGCCTCCACACAGGCCACGAGCCCCTGCAGCCCTGTCCTGTGGAAGTGCCCAGTGGGCTGTGAGTGTCTGGCCGTGCTGTGCCCACCGTGCCACCAGCCCTGACTCTGCTCTCCCCTCCTTGTCCAGACCAGTGACACACTGAGGCTGTGTCCTGATAGCCACCTGACAGCCACAGCTCCCACATGGCTCCTGCTCTTGGAACAGGCAGCTCCTGAGCCGCGCAGGCAGGGAGAGGTTCATGGAAGGGATCGGCGCATGAAGGGAGCTGCTGGTGCTTCCTGCCTCCGCACCCCACTTCTCCCTGCCCTCCTCAGTGGAAAAGCAGAGATTGATTGTCTCCGACCCAACAGTATAATCACTAACCCTAATTAGAGGTAATTACTGGGAGTTGATATACTTACTCCTTACCAGATCACTAAGGAGCTATGCAGTGCAGGGCTGAGCAGGGAAAAGGCCTTGGAGAAAGGAAGGGGAAGAGGGAGAGGGAGAGGGAGAGAGAGAGGGAGAGGGAGAGGGAGAGGGAGAAGCACAAGGCAGCAGAATGCCATGGTGATCAGAGCCCTGCCCAGGGCTGGCCAAGGTGTCCAGGGCAACCAGGTGGGCACAGGGCACCCAGGTGGGCATGGGGCAGATAGCCAGGCCTGGGGGCTGTGGCTGTAGCTCTCAGCATCCTGCATTCTGGAACATCTGGCTCAGGGTGCCTTGCATGGGGCACCTGGGAAAGCTGCAAGGGTGTAATTAGTGGCCACCTGTGAAAATGTCAGTGTAAATAACTTGCCTGGTGCTGCCAGGGAGAGCTGGGCTGGAGGGGTGGCCAGTGTTCTCCAAGGTGGACTGAGAGCCTTCTCCAGCAAACCAAGCTTTCTCATCCATACAACCCACACTTGTGCTGCAGGAGGGAGAAGGGTCAGAGAGCGACTTGTTACAGGCCACAAAGTCCTACTCTTTGCTGTCACACAGCCCCAGCTCATCCCTGACTGCAGGCAGTGGCTCCAGTGGTGAGTCTGTCTGGACCTGCCTCTGCCATTAGCACACAGGGCCTTTGCCTGGGGTCTGCACTCTGCTGCTGGACAGGGAGATGTCCCAGAGGAACATGGAAAAGCTCATCACTAGCAGGCAAGGGACAGAGCCATGCTATTCTCCAAACAGAGCAGGGCTTGCTCCATCCCCTTGAATTTGTGCACCCCAGGAGGTTGTGCTGGTGCACACCAAGCAGCCTCTGTGGACAAAGCAGGCAGGGTTGGATAAAGCCTTATATGAGTGAATGGCTTTAGAAACCGGAGTTATGTAGGAAAACACAAGAATTCCAGCGTCTCCAAATGGCCTTTTCCCAGCTGCACTTGGGAGCTGGGGCAGAGGCTGTTCTTCATTGGTCATTGCAGTGCTGCTCCAGGTCCACACTCCTCAGCAAGCCCAGAAAGTTCTGGCTCTGCTTCCTTCCCTCCTGCAGTTCTGTCTCAAACCCAGGTTCCTGCTCCACTCGTGCATGCAAACGGGGACCCATGTCGGTGCTGCTGTTGCGAGCGTCCATCTCCCACCGCCACCGCAGGGCTCTCAGGGATCTGTTCTGGGCTGTGTGTTAGACAGCGTTACTCGCACATTTCCTGCCGCTTGTGATTCCAGGTTTCTGCAGGGACCGTAAGTGACACCTCTGTTCACAGTAACAGACCAGGAGAGTGATCTGGAACACAGACCGTGCTTCCTTCATCCACTCCTGCTGCTCATTCCCAGCACCTTGGTTTTCTGAGGGCTTTTCTTGGCTTCTTTGTAATGTGTTGGACAGTAAATTACATTAATGTAATAAAGTCACTGAAAAACTTTATCAAGTTGCACTAAAGCTTCCGTGGACTTTCTGAATTCTGGTTCCAAACAGCAGAGCAGCTCCCAGGGAGAACGCCACTGTTCACGAAACTAAATTAAGCCAGTCACCAAACTAAATTCAGTAGTGCCTTATGTAAAAGTAACGTGGGTATATTGTGCTGGTGTTCAGGCAGAATAAAATTCAGATCAGAAACAGAGTATTAAACACACATGCACAGACACATGCATTCAAAAATGTATCTGAGCCAATTTCACAAAGCTGGAAGCAATTACGTGCCAGATCTTTTGGGAGAAGGAATTTAAACAGGGAGAAAAAAAAAGTTAAGCATAATTAGGAGTTTTTAAAGAATATTTTACTGGATACCAGAAAGTTAAAAGGAAGGTTATGCTGCTTAAAAATATGTCAGTCTTGGTCGAAAGGAGGTGTGAACTGTTCATTCTCTGTCTCAATAGTGAGAAGGGGCAGGAGCGAGTGGAGGGAGCTGGCTGCCTGGCGCTGCTGTGGTTTGTGCAGCTGTATCTGTGTGTGTATAAAAAGTGATAAAATTAACGGCAACATGATAAAGTAATGGATAAGTGCTGAGCAGGAGTTGGAAGCTGCAGCTGATTGGAGGCTGGTGGCACTGGTGTGGCCCGGCACAGCCAGCTGGAGCCACGGTGGAGGCTCCCGCTGCCATTCAGTCCCGTGCCAGCGCTCCCAGCCCAACATCCGCCATGAGTGATTAATTGTGAGCAGCCTTCGAAGTGACCCTCCTGGCTTTATGGGAAGTATTCCAGCTCCTTGCGTTCCCAGACTCACTGTGGCTGCAGCCACACAAAGGGTTGTGTCACCATTTGCTCTGGGCTCTGGGCTGACAGGGGAGCCTGGCGGCCTTAGGCTGCCCCAGATCATGCTCCATGCCCACCACATCTAGGGAGGAAGTTAAGTAACATTTGACAAATGATGGTGATGAGAAATTTAGGAACAAAGTCACTAATGAAGTAAGAGCACCGGCACGGCACAGCTGCTGGGGAGAACCCCCCATCTCCTTCTCTGTGGGGACAGGGGTGTCGCAGCTGATGGGGACACCAGCACTGCCCGCCCCATGAAGAGCTTCCCGTTTTGGGGACATCTGCACAAGTCTGTCACTTCACCCCTGTTCCCTTCTCCCAGAGGAAAACCTCTCTTTCATCGCTCTCACAGCTGCTTTACTTGGCAAAAACTCAACTCCTGTGTCTCAGTTCCTGCTCCAGGTGCTGAGCACAGGGCAGCTCCCATGTCCTCCCTGGTCTCTCTCTTGTCTTGGTGTCCACAGCCTGGTGTGGATGTGCAGTGTGGTCTCCTTCTCCACCATTCCATGCCAAGGACTCGTCTTTGCCCAGTGCTGGGTGAGCGGCTGCTTCACCCTGTGACAGTTGTTCAGCCTGTGAGTCATGGGAACAGTCACTGCTCATGTATCTCGCCAAGTGCCTAATCCTCAACTTTTACATGTTCCATGGGGTTTCCACATAAGATGAAAATAAAAGCGATGGATCTAGTAGCAGGAGCTCATTTCCCAGCTCACCTTCCACCTTGGCTGGCATGGGAGCCTGCACTGCCGTGGCTGCATGAGGGGATGCAGAACAGGAACCAGTGCAGTTGCAGACAGTGAAAAGGTTTTTTTCAAGTTTATTAGGAACTAATGAATCCTAACCCCAGCATTCTTTCATTACTATATGGGAATAGTAGAATGGTTAATAAGGAAAAAAAAGCGAAGTGTTCAGTGAACACTTGTATTGGTGTTTGGGAAGAGGCAAGATGATGTATCTCAGCACAGAATGATGAATTCTTCATATTCCAGCTGTAATTAGGCAGCAAATTAAACAGCAGGTAGGAGATGTGGACATGTTGGAATCAGCAAGGCTGAATTACTTAATTCAGGAGTTGTAGAAGATGTTGTCAAGGTCTTCTTCATGAGTGGATGGTAACAGTCAATTTTGGGGTGGAGAGGACTTCCACAGGGCTCAGATTAATGGATTCATGTGTCCACAGGATGAGAGGAAAAGTGATGGACAGGAAAGGCTGTAAAAACCAGGAACTGCTCTCAGAATCACCTTGTAGGAAGATTCAATGAGCTCAATATATTTAGCTTCTTGGAGAAAAGCTTAAGAGGTGATTTCAACGCCATCTGTAAATACCTGTATAGGAACAGAAATTTGGTGAGATAACTTTATCAGATAAAAAGTACTAGGATCCAGTGACAGTGGCAGAAGGAGGACAACTCAGGCCAGAAATAAGGCTCAGATTTCAGCAGTGAAGGCAATTAACCACTGGAACCAATTGCCCAGCATCACTGTGATCTCTCTGGCACTGGCAAGTCAGGATCAGATTTTCTGACAGATCTGTCGTTGTTCAGGCGGGAGTGACAAAGGGGCAGACCTGCGATGTGACTTTGTGCTGTACAGCAAAGCTTGGGCACTCTGAGGGCTCCTTTGGCCACTCCCTGGCTCCAGGTCTGCCATTTCTCTTCCACGAATCTGCCTCTTCCTTGCAGAGCTTGCCTTCCTTGGCCATGGAGCTGCTCCATGGGTAGACATGGGGTGCCTCAGCTGGCAGCAGGGGCTCTGTGTGAGGACTTGGTGCAGGCAGAGCTCAGACTGGAGACAGAGTAGCTCCAGCTGCCCTCAGTTCCCAGGCTGGCGATGTGCTCTCGGTGCAGGATTTTGGGGGGCAGCGTCACTGAGGTACCCATTCCCAGGCCTCTCCAGTCTGTTGGGTCCTCTAGGGCTGTATGTGGGGTCGGTCGCCCTCTCAACCAGAGGGTGAGTTGGTGGGTTGGCTGGAGAAGCATTGGCTCATCCTGTGTGTCCTGGAGCTTTGGCTGGGGGATGGGATGTGTCATGGCCAGCCCTCCCTGTCCTGCTGCCACAGCCAGCCCAGGCTCTCTGTTGTCCCAGAGACACGGGCACAGTTTCTTGTCCTGATGGTTCGTACCCACCACAGGTCAGCTTTGATAGGAGCAGAGGAAGGTGAAGAAGGGAGAGCAGAAACAGAGGGCCTGGGAGAAGCTCCTCCTGCAGGGTCAACTTCGGTAGTTAATTAGCATGTGCAGATGTCCAAAACCATGCTCTGCAAGGGCAGTGCTGAGAGAGGAGGGAGATTCCCTGTGTCAGAGCATCTGCGAGGCCCAGTGCAAGGCAATGGCTCCTGCTGTGTGCAAGCTGGCAGATCCTGATGGCCCTGCTACGGAGCTGGGCTGGGAAGCCTCAGTCGCCCACAGTTTGGATCAGTGATTCCACACAGATGTTCACTGTCAGCAGAGCTGGGAAGAACACCTGTCCATCTGTCACCCCAGAATGTGCCCCACCATGCCTGGGAACTGTCTGGATGCTCAGCATGGTGGCCAGCTCCCAAGGAAAACGCAGAGGTTGATGTCTTTCAAATGACACGTCCCCATCCTGGGGCTCCTGGTTGGTAGGAGCCAGCCCCTGTGTTTCGGACTCATGGGAATTGTTCAGGAGGAAGGACCCAGCAGTGTCCAGCTAACAGCATGCAGTGCTTTTAGAAACTCAACCTGACAGAGACTCTTGACTCTGGACCGGCTCTGGGGAACAGGTGGCTCTGGGAACAGGAGCCACACGGGCTCCCAGGACAGCCACTTTGCTGCCACGGCAGCTGCCGGGCCATTGACATGGGGAGTGAGTACCCAGCAGGGTTTTCACAGGCAGGCAGCTCTACCAGGCTCCTTGGCTCTCACCTTCCTTCAAGAACCGGTTGGTTTCTGGGTGTGGGGGAGTTTACCGCTAGCTAGAGTTGTGTTCCAGTCCAGCTCAGGGTCCTGAGTAGCCATAGCTTTTGGGGAGGCTTTGAGACATGTTCAGCTGCTGGCTCCAGCCAGGCACTGGGAAGCCAGTACACTAAGGTGACTCACAATAACCCTAGTTTTTATTTGGAATAAATGATGATATGTTGGCAACAAGTGGTTGAGGGGCAGGGTGACTGATGACTCCTTGGGACACCATTTGGCAGACAGTCAATAGCATTAACCTGCACCGTGCTGTTGGCCTCTGCAGTACCAGAGAAAACAGGATTTGCTTCATGTCAAGGTGTCCTCACCCATCCTGGAGCACCTCCATCACCATCTGGAGCCATATGCTGACAGTCCCTCCTCACCGTGGTGGAGCAGCAGCATCCCTCTGCCTGTGGAGGAGCAAGGGCTGGCACTCCAGAGGAAAGACTGTCCTGTACTTGTCCATGCACCCAGGGGGATCCCGAATGTGCTCTCCAGCTGGTGCCTCTTTAAAGTTCAGCATAGCCCATTCCCTGTGCCAAAGTTGATTTCCTCCACACTTTAAGGGCCTGATAGCAGCATCCAGCATAATGTCGCCAGGAAATTTCCCCAGTCCCTGTGTTTTATTCTGCCAAATTTCTCTTGAAAATATTAAAGAGATCCTAAAAAGATCCTCAAGTGACTGCAGATTATCTCCTTCCCGACTGATGGTGCCCTTTCGGCTAACTCCCCTTTATCCTGTTCCCTGGGCAGCCACACCTTAATGAAGAATTCCCAGTTTGCTCTGATCCAGGTGTTTCACGGAAGCATCCAGGCTGCCACATGTCATGCCTGGGAAAAGGCCATTCTGGTTTTAGGTAATTTTCCATCCAGTGCCACATCATCCGTTGGGCTGTACTGGAAGGGCATCACAGAGCCATGTGAGTCTCTTTTGTGGGGATTGAGGAAGCAGTGACTGGGAGAGGGACTTGGGGAACTGTCAGAAGTTTGGGGCTTCAGTTCCTGCAGGTATTGGCTCAGAGGCAGGTAGTATTTACATGTCACCTGTCACTTGCCCAGTTTACAGGGAACATATCCAGCAGCTGCCAGGGTGTCACTTCCAAAGGGATGCAATTCCTGAGAGCTCTGGCCTTGCTGGGACCACCCCAGCAGCTCCCTCGGAGAAGCCGAGGTTGCGCAGTGTGAGGTCTGTGAGTGAGCAAGTGGCTGGGCTGTGAGGGAGTCCCCCCACAGCTGGGTGACTCCAGGCAGCTGGAGTGAAGTGCAGGGAGCTTGGAGGGGCTGTAGAGGCTGATGGAAACTGTTCCTTCTTTCAAAATGAAACATTGGCATTTGTTTCTGCCTGTGCTGCTTCTCGGAAGTGTGATGAAAGGGCATGTCCTGGTGGGCTGGGGCTCCTGACGTGGATGGATGGGGGTGCAGGGGGCAGATCTGCGCTCCCTAGGGCCCTGCAGGACTTTCCCCTCTGCAGGAGGAGCTTCTCCAAGGCCCTCTGTTTCTGCTCTCCCTTCTTCACCTTCCTCTGATCCATGGCTGTGGCCATAACCAGGACTGGGGGTGCTTGGGATTTGGAGCTGGCAGACACTCTGAGCTCTGAGCATCCCATCCCATCCCATCCCATCCCATCCCATCCCATCCCATCCCATCCCATCCCATCCCAGTAGCACCATTCCCAGGACCAAGCTCATCTCGGTCCCAGGAGAGCAGCGTTGTCCCTCCTCCAGCAGCAGCAGGCTCCCTCCCACGAGGAGGCAGAGAGGAGATGGATGCAGCAGTCAGGAGCAGAGTGCCAGCTAATTACCCTTCCGAGTGTGTCTTGTAAATTAAGGGCTAATTAGAGGCAAAGTCAGTGTCATGGTTTTACACGTGTTTCTGTGGTGCTGAACAAGGGGAGGGAGGGGGAACATGCAGCAGCCAGGCTGGAGGCAGGCGATGTGGGGGGGCTCTGCACAGTCTTGGCGACTTGGGGTCCGGGTCCTGAGAGCACAGGGTGCAGGGCACCAGAGTCCAGCAGTTTGGGGTGCAGGGTCCTGGCAGCTCGAGGTGCAGGGCGCTGTGTCCCAGCAAGCCCTCCGCTGGCACTGCTGGCAGGCAGGATCTGCAGGCGAGGCTGGCAGGGGATCCCTGCACAGCACTGCAGGGAAAGGGGAGTTTGGTTCAGGATGAGTACAGGGAAGAGGAGGGTGGGAGATACCTGCCGTGCTGGCAGTGAAGGAGTGGTGGTGATGGTGGTGGTGGTGATGGTGGGTGGCAGGCATGCCTGGTGCAGGGCTGGTGGACACATCACCCCTCCTTTCAGCACTTGCCTTTGGAGGGAATATTTGGGCTCTTGAGCTGTCCCATCAGGCACTTGGCAGCCCTGGCTGTGCTTCAGCACATCTGAATAGATCCCTTGGGTTTTCGTGGTAACAGCAGGGACAGAAACATACATTTGTGTACAAACTCTGAGGCTTCACATGAGATTTTTTGGGGCTCTGCTGTTTGTAGAGGATGGCCCAGCATAGGGATAGGTTGCCCAGGGAGGTTATGCCATCTCCCTCCTTAGAGATACTCCAAACCCATCAGAAATAGTCCAGGGCCTCTGGCTCTGGGGGGTGCTGCTTGAGCCAGGGCTGTAGAGGATTATGCCAGAGCTCCCTTCCACCTCAGCCATGCTGGGGTGCATGAGAGCCAAGTGAATCTGGTTTCACACAGGAAGACACAGGCGCGCTGTCCTGGCTGTAGCAGCTCCCGCTGGGGACCTGCTTCTGCAGGTGTCCATTTGCTTCTGTGGAAGGCTCCCACTTGTACCAGTTCTGTCGGACCAGTGGCTCAGTTCCTCACTCAGTTCCTCACAGCCCAGCTTCGTCATGACTTCAGAGGGGTCTATTCAGCAGGGCTGGAGCTGTGGGTGTGCAGCATCTGGAGCTGTTCTGTGGCCCTGCCCTGGGCCATGGCCAGGTGGGCTGTAGTGAGAGTCCCAGCTCAGTGTCTGCGCCTCTGGGCAGGGAAGGAGGAGATGTAGCTTTGGAGTAGGGATGGGGCCCCTTCTCTCACCCCTGAGCTCCCAGAGCACTTGCTCTGCCGTGGCTGGAGCAGAATGGCCTGAGGGGAGCATGGGAGAGGGCTGGTGGTGGGCAGGTGCAGTGGGATCCCTTGGGCCGGTGTCCTCCTCTGTGGCAGATTGCCTGCAGACTGAACGGAAGGGTGTGTGCTCCCTGTCAGAACCATTTTGTTTGCTATTCTGGACATTTTGGGTATTCTTATAATCCAGAAACAGTTGACCCATTTTGCATCACTGAATGATCTTGTCCTCTGTGACAGCCTCTAGTCCCAAAAACACTCCTCTCCTGGGGGCTCAGGTTGCTGGGCTCAGCCACAGCAGTTTTGAGCTAGTGGGAAAAGGAACTTCCTCCTGCCATCCCTACCTTACAGACATCTGTTCTCCTGCTTGTTCCTTTGACACCCTCCAGGTGATTTCACGCTCTCCTGACGCCCCCAGCATGGCTGGATTTCCTGCCAGGGACACACGAGAAAGTGAAGTTGAGAGATGAGGGTGGGTATGCTGGTTGTGGGGTGGGTTTGTGTTTGCCCAGGTGCCAGAGGCTGTAGTGACAATCATGACCGTGAACTCCAGCTGTGGGGAAGCTGTGTGCCAGAATCCCCAGCTATGCATCCTGTGGTGCTACACTGAAACCCACTAAACTGAAGTGGGGTGTGCTGGGCTCTCCTGTCAGCACCTTTGGGGTGATGCACCAGCACCCCTTTCTCTCTGGAAAGCCAGAGAGAGCCTGTCCTCATGTGGAGCCAGCCGGGGAATGTGACATCAGGTACGGGACAGCTCTGCCTCCTTCCACCATGCGTCCAGGCAGCAGTCAGTCCATGCTTAGGTCATCTCTTTTACAGGTGCTCCCCACTCGACCAGCAGCACCTCCCTGCACTCCGAGCGCTCCATCAGTGGCATCAACCTCGTGGGCTTCAGCTCCAAGCCGGACGGGATGCACCAGCGCTCCTACTCTGTCTCCAGTGCAGACCAGTGGAATGAGGCCGTGGCTATCCCCGGCAGCTGCCCCAACCCCTGTGAGTAGCCCTTCTGGCCCTTCCCCCCTCAGCCGCAGCAGGTAGGGGGGCTCATTTCAGCAGTGGGGCACTTCTGAGCTCTGCCCTGTGGTTGTGAGCCCAGAGTTTGTTCGTGAGTGTCAGACACAGCCTCTGGGCCTTGTTGGGGCTGTCCCGCTTAGTGAGGGTCAGCTGGCAGTGTCCCAGCCAGGGAAGAAGCTGTCCTGCAAGGCATGGAGAAGCTCCAGCCAAGGGACACTGCTCTGCAGCAGGATGGCTCCAAGCCTTCTGCTCTGACCTTTCTGTGAGCTCACCATGCTGGGGTACCACTGCTTTCCCTCATCACTGCACCTTGTCAGCACCCCCATCTCCCAGATTTCGGGGCAGTTGAAGGAATAGGAGTGATTCCTGTCTCTGGAGCACACACTGAGCACGGCCCGCCCCCTCCCCCCACGCTCACTCGCTCTCAGTGATGTTTCAGGACAGTTGAGTGAATTAAAATAATTCATACATTTCCCAACGTAGCCACTTTGCCGAATTGGAAAATAAATGCTTTTGTGCTGCATTCATCACTCCTTCGTTCCTGGCTCTGCCGCCGCACTAAAAAAGCAGTTAAATGCACATCAAGAGTGGAGGAGCCATTTCCATGCCTGCTCGCCCCTTGTAGTTCTCATTAGCGCGGCAGCCGCCCCCCCGCCCGCTCCCAGGGGCTTTCGCAGTTTAAAGGAGCCTCTTTATGATCATTACCGGAGTCCGACTGTGCGGGCGCCATTTGCAGCTGAGGAGGCTCCTCATTTGTAACTGTGAAAAACTATCAATTTCAGCGCGCCTGATGCAGCGGCTCCATCATTGGCCCCATCAGCTCCCTGCTGGAAGCGAATTAATCAGACTGTTACTGCTGATGGGGCAGCGCGGGCGAGGGGAGCGGAAGGGCGCAGCGCTGAGCGGGGATGTGCTGGCAGCGCCCTCGCCTTGGACACGGGGGCAGCGGGCAGCCCGCGCCAGAGGAAGCGCATTGCGAGGGAGCACTGGACGCGGGCGTGTCTGCTTGTCCCCGTGCAGGGAGAGGGTCCCCACCGCAGGCGGCTCCCTGCCCGGCCCACGGGAGCCGTGAGCACAGTCAGCTGGAGCTCTGTGCCCCGATGCGCACAGCAGCGGGTCTGATGCCCTCATGCGGCACGGCACGGGGCACATGTGGTACCTTAGCACAGATCGGTGTTGTGGCACGATCCCTCTGGAGAGCAGCTCCTTGCCCCAGTTCCCTCCTGCCCCAGGAGCTGTCATGGCAGGTCTCATCCTTCTTCCCAGCAGCCCCACTGCGGAGCTGGGGGCTGATGAGGCTGTGCTGTGTGTTGCTCTGCCCTGCCCTTCCCTGGGTGGCACAGGAGAGCAAGCCAACCCCTGCCCCCATCCCTCTGTCCCTTCTCCTTCTGCCCCTTGTCATTCTGCTCTCCATCCCTTTGCTCCCTGTCCTTCTTTTCCTGTCCATGGAGGAGCTGTCCATGCTCACAGCACGTGGACCAATCTGCCTCTTCTATGCGCAGTAACTGAAGACTGTCAACTGAGAGCTGATCTGCAGGGTCTCTTGTAGCAGGAAAAGGAATAATGTTTTTAAACTAAAAGTGGGTGGGTTTAGACTAGATATAAGAAAGAGGTGTTTTATTGAGAGGGTGGTGAGGCAACAGGATGCCTCAAGAAGCTGTGGTTGCCCCATCCCTGGAAGTGTTCAAGGCCAGATAGGATGAGGCTTGGAGCAACCTGGTCTAGTGGACGTGCCTGTGCCCATGGCAGAGGATGGAACTGGATGAGCTTTGGTCCCTTCCAACACAAACCATTGTTTGATTCTTCGCTGCTGCTCCTCCCAGTGCCATGGAGGTGTGAAATGTCAGCTCAATGCTCACTGTTGTCCTGCATGCTCGTGGCTGCTCATGCACTCTCAAGTGCCACTGCACTGTGCTGGACCCCAAGCCCTGTGTTAGTGCTCCACAGACTCGGCACAGGGCCAGCTGTTCTGGAGGGCTCACAGCACACCAAGGGCCACCAGCCTGGGGGTCCCAGGCAGTTCCCAGGACTGCATCCCTGCTCTGTGTCACCCACAGCCACAGCTGACAGAAGTGGATTCTCAGCGTCATGAGGGAGGGGGCATTTGATGGGTGGGCAGCGCTTTCCACATGGCAGGGCGTGCTGAGCTGAGCAGCACAACCACCCCTCCATCAAGGAGCTGAGCCGAGTGAGGCTGTCCTGCACCACACCTGAACCTCAGCTCTGCCAGAGCCCAGGCTCTCTGCTGTTTCTAGTTCTGCATGGCAGGGCAGGTGAGGAATATTCCTCTGCTCAGAGCCGATTTTGGGCACATGCCAAGGCTGTAGGCTGCCATCCCGGCTCCTGGGGACAGGCTATCTATTCTGGCTGTGCCCTGGAGAGTACATGGAAGAGCAATGGGATGGGGCCATACAGTCATATAAATGTGCCCCAGCACATTCTATATCTGTCCCTTAGGCAGGAGCTCTGCAGCCCACCTGTGGGGTCCCAGGGTGCCCCCTAAGGCAGGCTGGTTTGGAGAGGGGCCCAGGAGGTCCCAGGTGTGCCTGCGAAGGGTTCCCTTGGTGAGTTGGTGCTCTGGAAGTCCTTGGGTGGGTCAGAAGGATTCAGTTGTCCTGCTGGGGAAGGACAGTGAGCAATGCCTGATCTAGCAGAGGGAGTGTGTTCCCTGTGCTGCCTCCGCCCCATTGCCATCCTGTCCCCATCCCACGGAGGCCCTGGAAGTCCTCCGCTCTGGTGTTGGCTGCTGGGCAGTAAGAGCAGGGACGTGGGTGGTGATCCTTCAGGAGTGGCCGGACTCAGAGCAGGCCGCAGGAGGGGGAGCGCAGAAGTGCGCAACCCCTCTCGCTGAGCCTGGAGTGGGGCAGGGTGCCAGAGGCATGGGATTTGGCCCAGGGAGCATCCTGGTGAGCAGGTGGGCAGCAGAGGAAGGATGGAGGCATCACGTGTAGCCACCAACAAGAAAGTTCAAGTCCCCTGTGACATATGGCTGGGAGCTGAAGGTGCTTCACACCTGCTCTAAGTACAGTCCTGTAGCAGGATTAGTAATTTATATTTATAAAACTGGAGTCTGATTTTATTAGATTTATCTCTCTTAATTGTCAAGGGTGAGCTATTTCCCCGTGGATAAATAGCAGCAGAAACACCCTACTAGTGTGTGTCAGTGCAGGAGAAACCAGAGTTGGGAGAGGTCCAATGCTGCAACCTCTCTCAGCTGTGTGAGGGGGACACCAGCTGCACCTCAATCCCTGCCTGGGGCAGCTCCTGGCCTGTGCCCCTCTGTGTCCCTCTCCACCCCACTGTTGGTGTTTGTCGAGACAGACCAAGCCCCAGGGAGCCAGTCTGACCAAACCAGGATGAACCAGGGGATCAGAGGACCAGCTAGGGTGGAAGAAAGGCTTGGCAGGTCCCTGCCACCCCACTGCTGGACCTGCTGCTCTTGTGCAATGCTGTGATTCTTTTCTTAATGCCAGGTGCCAGAGAACATGGAAATGGGAAGTCGGGACTCGATGGGAGACACTGGACTGTGGCAGAGAGGACAGCAAGCTGCCTGGGGCAGAGGTTCCTGGGCATGGAGCTGCCATCTATGCCCTGGGGGTGGGTGGACACTGGAGAGGCAGGAGTGGATTTAGGAGAGGGTTAACAGTGCAGCGAGGGCTCCTGCGCCTCGTTGCCTTCCCCGGAGTCTGCATTTTTATGCTGATTGGAAGCCTTCGCTGTGTGTGCTGCTGAAATTGAATGTCAGGCTTTTGATTTTGTTGCTGGTCTCTAATGAAATTTGACATTTAATGGTGAGTGCAGCGGCAGCGTGTGTGTGTGTGATCGGAGCTTGATTAGCGCACTCTAATTGACAGTAATTAGGCAGCTCCCTGATTGTTTCTAATTCTGCTATTAATTGTAAGGAACAGTATGATTGAGGATAAATTTGGTGCGTTGCTGCTGGGGATGCAGCTTCTTCAGCTCCGTATTGGAAGCCTATTGAGCCCATCATGCTCAGGTTCCTGAGTGTGGCAACCCCAGTCACCTCGTCTGGCAGAGCAGTGCTGGGAGGGCAATGCTTCTGCAGAGGCTCTGCAGATCCTGGGGCCTGGATCTGCCCCAGGGAGGCCAAGATCACCTTCTTGGCCTGTCCCTTCCCAAAACGCTTGTCCAGCCCTGTGAGGACACTGCCCTGTGAGGGAACTGCTTCCTCAGGAATGTGCGTTTGGGGGTGGGACATGAGGCTGCTCCAGAGGTGCTGCTGCGCGTGTCCGGCTGCGTAGATGCCGGCGCTGTCCCTGTGTGATCATTCTGCATGGATCCCAGTGCAGAGCGGGTCCAGCCTGACTGCCCGAGGAGCTGCCAGCCCTGAGCTGGAGTGGGTCTTGGAGCAGCCCTGTGCCATGGAGCTGAGCAGGTCCTGCCCTGTCTCATGGGGTCGTGTGGGTCGAGCCAGGCAAGTACCGGGGCTGGCTTCAGAACGCTTCGGTGTCTCTGGAAAGAGGAGACTGTCACTGTCCCACTGTGCATGACTTGCCTTATTTTTGTCCCCAGCTAATGGTACTGCCGACTCGCTCAGCTCCAGCCCAAACATTTCCAGTGCTGCCAGCCCGAAGCTGGAGCCGCCTCCGTCACCACATGCCAACAGGAAAAAGCATCGCAGGAAAAAGAGCACAGGGACAACTCGGCTTGATGGCCCCAGCACGGCAGCAGAAGGTAAGAAGGGTCTGCCTGGGGAGCAGCTCTGCTGGCTCAGAGTGCCGGGCACCTAAGGGTCCTGCGGTGCTCACTGGGTGCCTGGGGCTTGGAGTGCTTCTCATGCAGGGCTCCATGGTGACCTGGGGCTCGGAGCACTCCTTGTCCAAGCAGCTTGTGCTGAGGCAGGAAAGAGCAACCAGCCTCTCTGATCTGCCTTTCCCTCCATTTCCCACGTGCCATGCAGAACCACCATCATGCGTGTGCCTGCACAGACAGTCACTGGTAATTAAAACTGCTAACTGTAGCAGCAGACCTGAGAGCACACCATATGGTTGAGGGGTGCTCTCAGACACTTTCCACCACAAGGACCTATTTCCGTTGACTTGTAAATTGGCCAAACTTTCATAATTTAAAAGACCTGTGCTGGACACCTGCCTCAAACCGCGGGTCTTTTGGAAAAGCTTGTCTGCTTCAGGGGACTAGCTGAAGGCATGTGCGTTGCTTTCCCAATGCTCGGAAATGATGGCTTTTGTGTTGAGAAATTCTGGTGTCTGTGGTTGCTGAAGAGGGACTCAAAGCTTGACAGGAAGGCTGCAAGGCATGGGGAAGCATTCTGCTGGGAAAAGACACCAAATTTGTCCAGGCAGAGATGAGGCTGGCAGCCATGTTCTCCAAAGCCTGGAAGAAGTGAGATTTGGCTTTATTCTTGGTCATCCTGTCCCACAGCAGTCAATAAGCTTCTGTAGTGAACCAAAGTAAAGATGTAATTCAGGGGAGAGGAGGGTTCACTACAAATGTCTGAAGCTAACAGTTGTTGCAAAACAAACCAGAAAATATTAGTCTGTACCTGAAGGTGCTGCAGCTGTCCTGGCACCTTGTTCCAAATCGTGTGTCTGCCTGCAGTCCAGCAGCCCAGGTGTCCCATAGCAGAACAGCTCAAGGTCTTGTTCTTGGAATCATTGCTTTGATGATGTGCATAGTTGGGCAGCTCTTTTACTCCTTTTTTGCTGTTGTAGTTGTCTGAAATGCACCGAGTCTAAGACAGGCTTCCCCTCTGCAGTGGTTGATTGAGGACCCTTGAGCAATCGTTTGAGTCTGTCAAACTGGTGTCTCATGGACAGCAAGAAGCGTGGCCTGTAGTTACACTTTGTTCTTAGCTCTGTGTGTGTGTTGCCTCCTCAGACCCATTGTTGCCCTTCCCAAAATGGTTTGCAGTTCTCAGCCCAGTGCTTGGCAAAGGGAGAGGCTCACTCTTCGTATGAATAGTGGGATAGTGAAGGAGGAGATGATTTTGCACCCCCACACATAAGACTGAGAAAGCGTGTGCTGAAGTAGTGTGTCCCATCCTGTAAATAAAATGCTGAGAAAGAGTTGTAAAGGAGGTCCCAAAGCTGACCTCGGTGTGAAGATTGGGTTTATGATGTGGACATGAAGGCTCTCAGCTGGCCTCAACAAAGACCGAGAAGCACAGGACTGATGCGTCAGTGGCTGCAGAGGAGGTCTGGTCCTGTGGCTGCTCAGCGCAGCTGATGGAGTGTGAGAGGTGCAGATGCTGGGACCTCACGTTACACAGAATGTAATGCAGTTTCGTAGTGGAAAAGGTAATTGAATGTGGGAACACTTTTATGAAGCAGTAATACGGACTAACCACTGCTTGGAGTCTTAAAATTTGATTAGTTCCTTTTCAACAACACATGTGTGCTTGGCAGAATTCCCAGCCCTCTGCTCCCAGATGCACAGGCTGGAGGACCATCACCCTCCTTCTCGTGAGCCCAGGACAGCAGTCTTTGAGCAAGCCCAGTTTTGCCATCATTTCATAGGGATGTTTTTTCAGACACGCGCTCGCTCTTTCTGTCCTTCCTGGCTTGGGAGCATCCCTGGAAGGTGGAGTGATGGGGGTGCAGCCATGTGGTGAGCATGAGGGCATCAGAGTAATTTTGTTGTTTCCTGCTGCTGGTCCTTGGCTGTGGTGGTGAGCTGGGCAGAGGTCTGTCTTACCTGAAGTGGTACCCAGGCCCTGTCTCAGGTTAATATGGTTAATTTAAAGCCCTATCAGGTGTTGTAGCAATGTAACTTTTTCCTACAATGTGCATTCTTTGGCATTTATCAACACAGAATTTAATTTGCCAGCGAAGTGTCAGTTACCAAACTTCATCTGTCACTGCACAGACCTTGCACACTGTGGATCCTCCTGCTGCCAGAGCCTCTGGCAGCAGAACCAGGAGCAGGAGGAATCCCCGTTCTATGACCTGCAGTGCTGCTGGTGCCAAAGTGCACGGCAGCAGGGGGCTGAGCTTCTCCGGTGTTGCAGTAGGAAGGAGCAGTGCGAGCACCCTGTGAGGGGTGAGGAGAGCACGGCGCAGCAGAGCGGGCATCCATGACCCGCAGTCACACAGGCAGCCCGTCCTCCATGTCTCCAGTGTGAATCCAGACTTTCCAAGCCCCTGTGTCCTTCTCCAGTGGGTGAACGGCTGCAACACTTGCTGACTCAGTGCTACGGTCGGGCAGAGCTGACGGAACCAGCTGCTCCCAGACCTGTGCGGGGGCACAGTGGTGCCATGGGCTGCTGCATGGTGGGTTTCTGGCTTTTGGTCAGGTATTGACAAAGTGACCTCACATTTATTTTTTTAAGTAATCTAATATATTAGAAAATTGATCCAATTGCAAAGTTGGATTTCCAGAAGCTGGGTCAGTTCTGTTGTGCTCCCAGCTTGCCCTGCATCAACAGGAACTGTTGCTGTGGGCAGCATCCTTGCCAGCAGAACCATGCTCCGAGTCCATGGGAGCGGCCACTGTTGCTGCACTTAGAGCTTCCCAGCTTGGTTCCTGTTGTAGCCAGTTCCAGCTGCAATGAGCTGTGTGCCCCATTTTGGTGTGAGGGGGACAGCCTGGTGAAGAGAGGACCGTATGCATCCCTGTGCTCAGTATGAATTACAGAGCTGGGTCACACACTCCTTTTCAGGCGGATGATCCCCTGCCTGCCACGTGCCTGCTGCACGGCTCCTGCCCGTGGTACCTTTGTGAGTGACTTGGTTGGTCTCTCTGCTGCTCCAAGCTCTGAGACTGCTCCAAGAACTGATGCAGCTCTGGGCACTGCGGCAGCTCGTTGCCAGGACCATCAGGCCAGGGCAGAGGCAGAGGAGCGAGTGACTCTGGGACTGGTGTTCAGGTGGCCACCCATGATGGGTTGCTGTCTTGCATGACAAGCAGAGACTGGCAACAAGTGCAAGGGGGTGCTGAGCCTCCACCTGAGGTCCCATTCCAATGTCTGAATGGTCCATCTGTGAACCCTGGGCTGAGCATTGCCCCACAACATGGGCATGGCTGATGGTTTGTGTCATGGACTGATGTCCATAAGTATGACTGATTCCCACTTGAATCTTTTTTAGCTGCTTTTCACAGTCACAGCAGGTTTTTTTAGAGCAGGGTAATTTGAGTTTTTTGCTTTCGCATAGTCAACATGGTGAAAGTATGAAATTGCTGCGCCAGGCCCTGTGGCAGAGCTGCCATCCCTTGTGGCTGAGCTGCCATCCCTTGTGGCCGAGCTGCTGTCCTCTCATGGTACTCATCCCTCTGTGGAGGGTTCACTGTCCCGGCAGGAGCATGGGGACAGCCCAGTGAGGAGCCGTGCTTTCCATTAGCTCACATCAGTGTGGCTGTGCCAGCGTGGGGAGCACCGTGGAGAGATACCCCCTCCAAAACTTCATGCCCACCAGGAGCTGCATGGGGCCAGGCAGGGTGTCAGGCTCAGCCTCTGTCACAGCATCCCTGCGGGCAGGAGCGGCCCTGGGGGTATGTGAGGGAGCAGGTTTGGGCTGTGCTCAGGCTGCCTGCACCTGCCTGCACCCGCGCCCGTGAGCTAGGCACGAGCAGCTCAGGTTAGCATCCTGGGAAAGTTGGTGAGGTCTGGGGATAAATTGCCATCAGTTTATCTCATTTAGGAGGTAATCAGAGCCAGGGACGTGCAGAGCAATTGAATCTTAGTTGTTCTGAAGTATCATAAATCAAACGAGCTGTTGCTTTTTTACATGGGCTCATGTTAAAGAGAGCTCAGTGTCAGGCTGCCAGGGAGCATCCGCAAACTATGGCAGGCGTGGGATTGGGCTGCCGGAGATGTCACCAAATGGGGAGTGCAGCTCAGGCTGTCAGGGAGCACCCACAGGCTGGCAAACATGTGTCAGGCTGTCAGGGGACAAAGATGCTCACCCCTATGGTGCCAGCCTGCAAGGACCATTGGGAAAGTCTGCTCTCATCAGAACCCGGCAAAGCTCTGTGGCCAGGAGTGTCCTGTCCTGCCATGGAGCCGCCCACAGCCCCCCTGCAGCCGCACTCCTCTTTGCCTGGACCCTCGGCCCCTGTCCGGGCTGCCAGAAGGGCCAAAGAGCCACCAGACACGGCTGAGGGGGGCAGCAGCACCTTTGCGACGCTCCCTGCTCCAGTCTCCCCATGGCTGCCAGAGCTCCGGGGATAATGAACTTCTCATGTGCTTAAAGAGTGATGCAGGGTGCATGGCGAGAAGCTGACAGCCCCTTAATGTGCTTCTCAGTGGCGGCCAAACGACACGGTTTTGTCTTTGTTTTTTAGTTTTAAAACCCACAGGAAATTGATGGCCAGTAAAGAGTTGTGTTGGGGCGATGTGCGTGATTAATGCCAACTGTCAGGGGCTGTCGAGGCCGATCGTGGCAAGCCAGGAGTGTGAGGCTGAGCTGTGCTCACCAGATTGCTGGGGATTCCAGCTGCTATCGCTCAGCTCCCGCCTGCCCCACACAGCTTGTGTCACCCGCACGCTTCCTTCCACCAAGCCTCTTAATTCAGTGCTAACAAGTCACTCTGGCTCATTACGGACCCTGGAGCTCCCTGCTCCATCCTGGCGGGAGAGAGGCAGCCTGTGCTGGGCATCTCTGGTTCAGCTGGTCCCGTCTCCATTGGCCCCCACCCCCCTCAGTCTGTGGTTCCTGGGGAACCTTACACAGCTCCGTGTTACCCCTCTGAGACACCCTCATGTGCGCACCCCTGACCCTGCCACAAGCCTCTGCTCACACTGTGAAGCCCGGACCGTCCGTGCCCTCCCTCCTGCGACTCCTGCCCTGATGCCTGCACACACCCCTCTGGTCCTTCTGCCACCTCTCAGGCCTGTCCCCGCTGTGCACACGCTGGACCCCACATTGCATCCTCCCCACCATGTATACAGAAATGACACTCCTCGACCCTTACATGACCCCCCTACACACCCCTGTGTACCTGTGGTGTCCCTTGGGAGCACCTGCTCCTCCTGACACACTGTGTACTTCCCCACACGCGCAACACGCATTTGGGACCCCGCTGCATGCCCCTGTTGTACAGCTCGGTGTGCCCATCCACGCTTGAGCCCCCGCGGCTGCCACCCCCGGCCCCCACACCGTCCCTGGTGGCACCGTGCCAGCTCAGCCTGGGGCACTCTGGGGCCTGGGGGCACTGGGACAGCGGGCGCTGCGGGGTCTCCGGAGCTCTGTTCCTGCTGCGCTCTCGTGGCGACTGTCCCCGCGGAGGGGCCTGTCCCCGTCGCACTAATACAGGTTGGGAATATTGGGTTTAATGATCTGCAAAATGAGGAGGTAGCGAGCTGACATTTACGAATGGTGCTGCATCCTTCTCTTCCCAGACGCCTGCTAATTTGTTGATATCCCAAACACCTCATAATGATGTGGTACAGTCGCAGCTTGCAAACAAGCATCCCGAGGCCAGGGGCTGCCGGCTGCCCTGCTCCAGGACCCTCCTCATAGGCTTGGCAGGCAGAGAGCGGAGCTGTGGGCCAGGGTCTCCCTGCATGTCTGACAGGACCTGCCCCTGGCTCTTGCCGTGTGCCCCACGTGCTTGAGGCGTTCCCCCACCTCCTCTCTGTGTGACTACCCACTCTCCAGGGCCTCTGGAGACACTTCTGCTACACCAGAAAAAAGCGGGAGAAGGGATGGGAGTGGGAGAAGGACAGCAGGCAGGGAGAGGCAGGATGTGACTGGGAGATGGTGAAGAGCGGCGGTGACAGAGGAGACTTCTTCAAGAGTAGGGCTCAGTGCCAGCTCTGCTTCCTGTTTTGCTGATGTTGAGTGGAATCCTGCTCCTGTCTGCTGGACCTGCTGGGATGCATGGAATGTGTCCTACACTATCCTGCACCCATCTGCTCAGGAAGGAGCCAGCCGGGAAGCTGTCTGGCATGGAGGGCTCTCTGTGCCTGGTGTGCTGGCATGGAGATGCTCCTGCCATCCCCTGTGCAGAACTCCCCCTTCCCGCAGGGGAAGAAAGTGCTGCCCTGGGCCTTTGGGCTGGCGTGGGGGAGCTCTGTCCAGTGCCCTGTGTAGAGAGGGAATTGCTGTGCCGTGTCCAAGTGCTGGGAGCACGGTCCTGCCACACTGGGTGGGGACCAGAGGGACATTGCTCCGTCCTCTGTCCTCACAGAGCTTTGTATCCTGGTGCTTCTGGGACAGGGGAGCAACCCTCCATATTCCTGCTTGTGCTCTGAGAGTGCTGCCCCAAGCTGTGTGGGGGCACCTCGGGTAGGGGTGAGGGATGGGGCCAGCCTGTCCCACTGCAGGTCCCAGGGGGAGCACACTGCCTGGGGTGACCTGCTGCACCCCACGGAGAAGCAGGGCGTCCATGGGAAAGGAGGTGGGAAGTACTGCTCTTGTGGCTCCACGTCAGGGTCCCCACAGGAGGGTCTCTGGGCTGGATGCCGATGCAGGGTGTAGCCAGAGCCCTTTGCAGAGCAAGACCAAGCTCTACCCCAGCCCTGTGTTGAAACTGAGGCGATTTAGGTCCCCAGTGTACTCCTTCTGCTCAGAGCTGTGCTTCCCCTCCACTCAGAGCATAGAGAGGGGACTTGGCACAAGCTGTGAGGGCAACACTCCGTGTCAGTGCTGCTCCTCTACCTTTTCCTCTCTGGCATCCCACAGGTGTCAATGGGACACACCGTTCCACTGGGCACCTCATCTGCAGGGCTGCCTTGAGCAGCAGATGCAAGCTCCCTTGCATCTTGGTGAGCATTTCCTCACTCTCCCACTGTCCCTTTGGTCTGGCTCCCGGCCAGACACACAGGATGTCTCCATTCCCTCATTCTTGGAAGCCCTGTGGTGCTCCTCTGCTGTCTGGAGGATGCTTCCCCCCCAAGGCTGGCATGTTGGCCGAGGGAGGGTGACTGCCCTGGGGCTGCTCATCTCGCTGCGGTCCCTGCCAGAGTTGTCTTGGCTGCTGGTGGGGTCTGGGTGCCATGCAGCCCTGCTGTCCCAGCCATGCCCTCCCTAATCCTGCTCCTGTTCAGAGCCCTCGTTCCTGGGCGGTGTTGGAAGGGGGGTCGTGGGGTTAACACCCATTAGCAGAGCTGGCTCACACCAAACTCTGCTCAGCAACTCTTCACAGAGCTCAGTCTTTAAAACATCATCAAAAAATCATCAAGAGAGAGAGAGGCAGCACATTCATTTCCACTGCCCACTAATTCTAATGGAGCTGGTGTAATGGGCTCCCACCAGCACACTGGAGGCAGTCACAGGGCTGGGGGGCCAGGCTCTGCCATCTGGCCCCCGGATAGGCACTCACTTGGAGGCAGCTGGGAACGGCTCCCTGCTCCTGTAGGAATGACTTCCTCTGAGGTCCGAGCCCTGTCGAGTTGGAGCTGGCCAGCTCTGGGACTTCTCTGGCCTCTGAGAAGGAGCCTGTGCCCATGTGTGAGGCAAGGGAGGGAGTTCTGCCAGCTCTGCTTCAGCAGAGGCAGTCTAGACCCTTCTGCTTGTCATCTGCATCTGCTTGGTGCTACCCTTTCATCGGGCCAGAAATGGCCCTGCCACACTGGAAGCCTGTACCTCTCCTCAGAAGAAGCTGAGAATGCCCAGTACTTTCCCTAAAACTACGACTCGAGTGTGATCCAACTTGTATGGGTGCCCCGGGGAGCTCAGGAACTGGCCCCAGACCATCCCAGAAGGTGGGTCTGCACAGTGTTGGAAGCTGCTTCAAGTCCTTGATTCCCTTCCCAGCTCTGCTGATCCTCACGTGCGAATCCAGGGGTGTGATCCCGCAGTGCCATGCTCTTCTGTCATAGTCATGCTATGCTGAGGCCTCCAAAGAGATGCAGCCCCATAGTGCCATCCTGCACTCTGAGGCAGGGAGTTTGCTGTAGTGCAGCAGAAAAGCTGTGGTCCTTCGTTAGCTCTTCCCGGGCTCCGAGGGCAACAGGCCCTTTGTTTGGCGTGAAGCTGGAATCCAGGAGGTACAAAGAAGGAAGGGAATGGACATCCTGCGTCTTGCAGAGCTGGTGCCAGGGCTTTGGTTGGACTGGGACTGCTCCCATGGCTGGGACTGGGTGGCCCCAGAGCTCTGGGATGTCCCTCAGCTGTGACAGTAGAAAAGTCCATCTAAGTCAGGTTGGAGCCCCAGAAATTTCTCTTCCAGAAGGAGGGAGCCTCCTCCCCTACTAGGAATGTCCTGAGCAGAGTGCTGGGAGCCACGTGGAGCACCCTGCCCCAGCATGGTGCTTCAAGGAGCAGCAGTGACCAGAGCCCTGGACAAGCAGAGCAGGCATTTCCTTTCCTGGGAAGCGTACAGGTACAGGAAGGCTGGGGCTGGGATTCCTGCCTGCCTGCTTGGTGGGGAGGTGCTGGGCAAACAGGAAAGAGGAACAAGGAGGATGGAGCCATGTGAGCCCACAACAGGAATCCTCACTGTGTTCTGTTGTCCGTGATGTCCTCTTCCTGCTGTGCAGAAGTGGCTCGGCAGCAGGGAGGACTTTAAGTGCATACAGTACTTCCCGAGTCCAGGCAGCTGGCTTGGGCTCTGCAGCACAGTGGCAGCAGCCACAGGTGGCTCAGACCAAGGAAGGATGAGATTTGAGGAGAACAGGGCCTGTTCTGATATGTCACGGTCCCCCAGGGGTGCTGTCTGCAGATGCTCCCTCCAGCACCTGGGCAGTCTCTGCCCCAGGGAGCTGCTGCTCACTCCTTCCTGGCTGGCAGTGCTTGGCCCCAGGCAGCCACCAGTCCTGTGGCTGTGGGGGGATGGTCCTGGCTCTCCTGCAGTCTGGAGGCTCCCTGTCTGTGCCGGGGTCTGGCAGCACTCACAGAGGCTGCTGCCAGCAAGCAAAGGAGGCAATGCCTGTTAGCCTGGCTGTTGGCTGGTTATTTCCTCTCCCAGTATTCACATGTCAGCAGCTGTATATTTTCCAAGAATCTTGTTCCTGAGCTGGGACTTGGTGTCTGTGGGGTCTCTCCTGCCGCTCAGAGCTGGGGGAAAGTGCTGGACAGGTGGGATGTCCCAGTTATGCCCATGCATCACAGAGAGGGTAGAGTCCAGCAGCGTGGCTAACTGCCTGCTCCCTGCAGTCTGTCGTCCTCCTTAGGGCTCAGAGTCTCTCATTCCAGCAGGAGAGGGGCAGTTGCAGACATCTTTTGCCAGAGGAGGAGTCCCAGGCTGATTTAGGGTGAAATGAGTAAAAGAGCCTTGCCTTCCTATCTGGGAAGGGCAAGCCAGGACAAGCCCTCATGCTGGAGTCATTCCATCCTCCCCAGGCTCGGATGGTGTGGAGACCCAGCCTTGTGTTCCCGCACCAGTTCCCGAGTGCTGGTGATCTCCAAGCCTGGTACTTCTCAGTGCAGGTGCTGACCACAAGCCTAGGAGGAAGGGCTGTGCTCTTCCACCATGCCCAACGGACCTGGCTTTCCTAAGGAGACTTCCCAAAGCTGCACCATGTTCTGGGGATGTTTGTGGACACAGCCTGGCTCAGATGGGCCCAGGCGGCACCACAGTAGCCAAGGGTGGCTGTGCCCTTGGTAGGACCCAGCCAGGGGCCTCTGCAGCCATTCACTGGGGGCAGCTCCTCAGTCCCTGCCTTTCTGCTGCTTCCCTCCGCAGTGAGGGGCTTCTGTGCTGCAGAGAAGTCAGGGAGAGGAGGGGACCTCCCTCAAACCCCTCCAGACTCCCCTGCTCACCTCCCGACGTCATGCCCGACTTGCACAGACCCTGCCAGGCTTGAGGCCAGCGCAGCTCTGCCTCGATGTGGACCGGAGGCCTCTCGGCCTCTGTGCTGTCTCTGGAGCTGAGCAGTTGACTCCCTGCTTTTAATAGAGAGCTGGGAAGGCACATTATGGAGATGAGGGTGTTATTTGCATAACGCTAATTAGGTAATTACAAATCATTTTGCTATGAGCTGAAGCGTGTGCTGTGACATAACGTTTATTAGTCATTCCATTCAGGCCCCGCTTAGTTAAGTCATTTACTGCACTAACTACTGAAGTTGGCAATAAAAGGTAAATGCTGGTGCTGGGTGTGAGGCTGAGACACTACACGCCATGAACTGTGCCCGTGGGGGGCTGTGTGAGGCAGAGCCAGGCTGGCAGGTGTTAGCAGGGCAGAACACCTTTTAAGCCTTGGTGAAGAGCTGCCTCTGAGCCCACTGCACAGGCTCTTCTTGCATCACCTCAGTCCGTGTGCAGGGCCCGTCCCTCCAAAGCCACTCGTGGGCGGGCACTGAGCACTGATGCTGGGGCTGTCTGCAGGCACTGGCTCAGTGGAGGAGCCGATTTCATTGCTCCAGAGGTTGGCAGCTTTCTCTGAGGGTGGGACACAGGGCAGGGAGAGTGGGCACAAGCCAGCGGAGCTGTGTGGAGCAGAGGGAGGGAGGACTGGCACAGAGCTCCGATTCTTCTCTGCCCCTCCCAGCCTCCTGGGCTCTGCTGCTGCCTCGACGTTGCCTCGACGTGGGGATGGTGGTGGCCTGCAGGGATCTGTCCCGTGGCAGACCGACTCCTTCCCAGCCCTGTGTCATGGCACACCTTTCTCTTCCAGAACCGGATGAGCCATTTGAATTCATTATCGTGTCACTGACGGGCCAGACGTGGCTCTTTGAAGCTTCAACATCAGAGGAGCGGGAGCTCTGGGTGCAGGCCATTGAGAGCCAGATCTTGGCCAGCCTGCAGGGCTGTGAAAGCAGCAAAAACAAGGTAAGAGGCCTTGGCCAGCATCTGTTCTCTCTCCTGTGGCATCTACGTTGCCACATTCCCCCATGTCCCACACTTGCCTGTCTGTCCACAATGAATCCTCCTTCTCCCAGTGAGAGTTCAGTCCCATTCTTGGGACTATGCAGTTCCCCCCAGGTTTTTCGCCACCTCTTCCCTGCCTGGGTCTGGCCCCACGGAGTACTCTGCATCTCATGTGGCTGGATCCTGCACAGTTCATTCCCTCCCTGGACATCTCTGCCCTTTCTCCCCTTTCTCCCCACTGTCCTCTGCTCCTCTGGTGCACACCTTGCCACTCTAGACCCTGTTGTCAGAGCGCCCATGCTGACCAGCCTCATGGAGCGTGGTGTGGCACGCTAGGAGGGGTGCAGGATGCATGGTAGGGTGGCCGGCCTGCAGTGAAGGGGGTCTTGTGGGGTTCTTTCCAGGCTCGACTGGGCAGCCAGGGCGACGCGCAGGCCATGCAGGCCGTCCGCACCGCACGTGGGAACAGCTTCTGCGTGGACTGCGATGCACCGAGTAAGAGATGCTACACTGGGCGGGGGGCTCACCCAGGAGGGGAGGGGGCTCCAGCCACCCCAGGCACCCCCTCTCTCAGCCCAGAGAGACCTGCTCTGTGTGTCTGTCCTGTCCTCTCCTGCAGTGGACCTGCTCTTCGGGGTTGGGGTACAGACCCACCTGCCACACTGGCCTGTGACCCCTCCCCAGCTAGCCTGAGGTCCTGGCCTCTCCGTGCCCACCTCTCCCAGGGACACTGAACTGGGAAGGGGCTCTGGTGAGCAGGTGCCTGCAAATACAAGTCTGAACCACAGGAGATGGGCTGGTGAGTCTTGGCAGGTTATTAACTCTCCCCCACTGATCCTGCTGCCCTCAGATCCGGACTGGGCCAGTCTGAACTTGGGTGCTCTCATGTGCATCGAGTGCTCTGGGATCCATCGCAACCTGGGCACCCACCTGTCCCGTGTGCGCTCCCTGGACCTGGATGACTGGCCTAGCGAGCTTCTTATGGTCATGACGGCCATCGGCAACGCACTTGCAAACGCTGTCTGGGAGGGAATGGTGGAGGGGTACCCCAAGCCCACGCCTGAGAGCAGTCGGTAAGGGAGGTGGTGAACCCCAGAGATGCTTCTTGGGAACCACACCAGGAGGGCTGGGGGACACTACAGGGGGTTGGGAGCAGCCGTTGAGGCAGGCAGGATTCCTCAAGATGCTCCAGTGCTGGGGGTCCTGCCTGCTGCGAGGCACTGGCAACCCTCTCCTGCTGACCTGGTGGGGCAGTGAGGCTCCACGGCAGCCACAGCCGTGCGGTGACTTTGAGAGCTGAGGCTGGCTGCAAAGCCGAAGGGGTTAACAGAGATGGATTGGCAGCGTCGTGCAGGTCTCCAGGGTCTGTCCCTTTCAGGCCCTTGTCTGTCCCTATCGGAGCCACTCTCCTGTCACTCATCCCAACAAGAGCCCATTCAGTGGCTTATCAGCGGCTGAGCGCAGGTCAGGGGGCGGCGAGAGTGAGCATGCTCGGCGCGGGGCATTGATGGCCGCCCGCCAGATGCAGATGGATAGAATGGCAGCAGATAGCGGCGGGACGGCACACATCGATCCGCCGGCCCCGCGGCCCCGGCGGGACGGACGCGGACACAGCCTTTGTTTGCACCAGGCGAGACGGCGGCAGCGATAAGGTGCCTCCCGTGGCACTGGGCTGGCGTGTGCAGCACTAACCTTTTCCTGCCACTGGCCGCGGCCCACACACAGGCACGGGATAGGGACGGTCCCTGTGCTGCCACAGCACGGGCACGCAGCATTGGGGTGCGAGGGGCTCAGGCAGGGAGGTGCAGAGAGAGAGGTGTGGGGTCTGGGTGCAAAACGCTGCTGCTGTACGGGCATGGATGTAAGCACACAGTGTCCATAGGGAGCTGTAAGGAGGTGCCGTGAGTCAAGCAGGCGTCAGGCAGGTGCCCAGAGCGGGGTGACAGAGCCCCAGTGGCAGCTGTGGGCACAGGGGCACGGCAGGGGCTACGCAGAACATACCTGGTTGTGAGATGTTCACTGCTCACACAAGTACATTCACAGGGCAGTGCTGATACTCGTGTCCTTTTGTGCATGGGGTCCAGGTAAGTTGTCTTAACTGGGACAGTGACGATGTCCTGTCTGGCAGGGAGGAGAAGGAGCGCTGGATCCGGGCCAAGTATGAGCAGAAGCTCTTTCTGGCCCCACTGCCCCAGTCTGACATCCCACTGGGGCAGCAGCTGCTGCGGGCCGTGGTGGAGGATGACCTGCGCCTTGTGGTGACGCTCCTAGCCCATGGCACCAAGGAGGAAGTGAACGAGACCTACGGAGATGGAGATGGGCGCACAGCGCTGCATCTCTCTTGCGCAATGGCCAATGTAGTCTTCACGCAGCTGCTCATCTGGGTAAGACAGAACCTGCAGCCTCCACTGCAGTGCTTCTGGTGCTATCCTGGTGCTTCCCCACCCCCCTGCTACCTTTATCCATCCTGCTTCCGTGGATTCCTCCGCATGCCCAGTGGCACTGCCCTGCCCACCCTCTTGGCTCCTTCTCCCTGCCCACCCTCCCAGCTCCCCTTCCTGCCTACCCCAAAGCCTCTCTGCTCCCTGCCACTCCCGTGCCCACGGCACGTGGTACCCAGGCACCACTGACCAGCTGATTCTCTGCTGTGCAGTACGGAGTGGATGTGAAGAGCCGGGACGCTCGGGGCCTGACCCCGCTGGCTTATGCCCGGCGAGCCGGCAGCCAGGAGTGCATCGACATCCTGCTGCAGCACGGCTGCCCCAGTGACAGCGCCGCCACACTGACCCCCAGCCTGCCCCGCCGCAACGCCAATGCCAACAACAACGCCTGCGCCGCAGCGCCGGTCGAGTTCAGCACCAGCCCCAGCACAGTCTAGCCCTGCACGGGCCCTCTGGGTGCTGCACAGACGCCCTCCAGCCCTGCCGGGGACCAGGGCTGCAGGAGTGGCTCTGAGAGCAGCACAGACGGGCCCCCACGGTGCTTGCCCCCACCAGAACCCTCGTTCCAGCCAAGAGGAGGCTGTGAGCCAGCCGGCAGCCAATATCCTGCTCCTCTGCGCTGGTTCTAGCCGCCTCTCGCCGTGCAGCTGTGCAGACCTAGTGCTGGCAACTTGTGGAGGGGCTCCCGCATAATCACTGGGGTGGCTCCAGTGCACCCCATTCTCATGACCGGTACATGGGTGGGGAGGCCGTTTCTCCTGCCCCCCATCACACACACATCTGTAGATGAAGCAGGGGCTGGGGGCAGTTCAGGTGTGTAGCCCCCCCTGCACAGCAGTACCAGGGAGGCTGATGGCTGCACCCGCTCCCTCAGGCAGGTCAGTTGGGGCACTTCCCTTGTGCTCTCCCTCCTGTTGGCCTTGCCACACCCCCCAGTGCAGTGGTGAGGTGGGGAGCAGCAGGAGCTGCATATTTCTCCATTGCATCCCCGTGCTGCTCTGCTTCTGGCCGGTGCAGGAGGGATGCACGCACTGATACCGCTCCTTGTGTGTTGATGCAAGGGTGGCATCTCCCCAACGCAGCCCCTGGACAAAGGCCTCCCCAGCCTCCCTGGTGACCTGGAAGGGGAAGAGGATGGTCACCTCAGGATCCCCAGCTCTGTCTGTCTGTCTGTCTGTAGAGTCACTGTCCTTCCAGGTTAAAGCTCCAAGCCATACACAGTGTCTCCATCAGAGCCTCCTGCTGGCTCCCGCTGCTGCCCAGGTGGGGCTGGTGTCCGGCTGAGCAAGAGGAGAGGAGATGAGCATCTCTCTTTGCATTGGGGTCAAGCCTCTATCTGAATGCTGGAACCCCAAGGCTTTGGACACTGCTATGGAATGTCTCTGTCACTTGTGTATAAAATGTACATTGGAAATATTTATATGGACACTCTGTATATACGGTTTCTTTTCCATGAGTTGCCCTGTGTGTGTTATCTGCAGCCAAGGAGATAAAGGCCAATAAAGCAACCCACCTCCTGCCAGGCCAGCGTCTCAGTGTGCTGCCTTTGGGGCCTCCAGTGCAGCCCTGGTTTGCAGCTGGGTCTAGTGACTCCAGCCCACACTGACAAACTTTCAGCCTCTTCTCCTCCGGCTCGGGCTCTGATAACAGCAGTCCTGTGGCGAACTGGGCCCCTGGGACACTGCAGAGTGCTGAGGTGTGGAGGGGAGATGTGCCAACCCTGGGCACTGAGGGACAGTGCCAGAATGTGGCCCCAGAGGAATGCACAGCTCTGGCGGGATGGGAGATGAGCATAGCAGAGGGTTGTGCTGAAGAGAGGCTGTGCAGGGCAGGAGTACTGGGCCAGCTGGTCCCTGTGCACAGGACAGAATGTTTGAAGCTGGGACGGGGTACAGCAGAGATGGGCAGGGAGTGATGGGCTGCTACAGCAAGTGAGGAGTTTTCTATGGCTACAGAAGACTGGGAATCATGGAGTCCCAAGGCACAGGCAGACCCCTGAAAAGTGAAGGGAGCCGTGTGTCTGCTCTGCCAGTCCTGACTTGGCATGTTTCTCATAGCTGTGGGCAGAGCACGGCCCCAAGTGCTGGCAGTTCCGGGCTGGCTGCACCCCAGGCCACACCGCAAACAGCAGTTCAGGGCTCCAGTGTCTGTTTGTGCTGTGCTGGAGTCTGGGCTCTGCCGCACTGGGACTGGGCACAGGCCTTGGGCCCCAAGCCTGTGCGGCAGTGCTGCAAGCAGGAGGAGGTGCCAGGACTTCCCCTGCCTGCCACAAGCACCCTCAGCTGTCCCTGTCAAACCCCTGCTGCCTCCTCCTTGTGCCTCTCGCATGGCAGAGGGCTGCCTGGCTGGGGGCTGCAGACAACTGTCCCCAGTCCCTCCACCAGTCCCTCCACTCCTTGATGTGTTCCAGCTGTGTGTGCCCATGTCATCATCCTCATCCTGGTCCTGGTCCCAGTCCTGGTCCCAGTTCCAGTCCGGCCCCTGCACCCATGTCACCCCTCCTTCTCGTCCCCTCGTGGTGCCCGTGGGTGCCCCCACACCGGCCTCGGCCCCAGCCCAGTGCTGGGTTTGGTTAATTTCCTGGCGACTGCATTAGCGGGAATGGAAGCCGAGGGACGGCAGCTCCTCTGGGGCCCATTAATCATCCCCCTCAGACAAGCTGCCTTGATTACAAGTGGCAAGAAATTCATTAGGGCTGCGGCTCTGACAACTTTTATCTGCGCGGCTGGATCTGACTCATTAGGCAGCCAAATTAAAGCCATGATGGGCCCTGATGAAATTCACTGCTTGTTTATCTTGTGCGATCTGATACATCTGCCCATACATCATCTCCCGCGCGGGATCCCGCCCTACCCAGCCCTGGCGCCTCCCTTCCCGTCCCAGCCCTGCCCCAAGTCCCCGGGTGCCCAGCCTGGACTCAGCTCTGATCCCAGGAGACCCCTCGCCTGCCCCCACACTCTGCCTTATGGCATCGGGGCTGGAGCTGGGGCTGCGAGCGATGACCATGCCACCAGGAACTATGTGGAGACAGCTCTGGAATCGGAATTGTACAATACCCTGAATTGGAAGGGACCTACAAAGATCATCAACATCCAAGGTCTGGGGTGACGCAGCCCCGAGCAGCCCCCACAGCTCATGCAGTGCCTGTGGGGGTGCAGCCCCCTCAGGGCACCCAGAGCCCTGGCGAGGTCCTGCTGGCAGTGGCACTGCTGTGGGCACACAGCCCCGTGGAGACAGGGCCCGTGCTCTGCTGCTGCCCACATATTGCAAACAGGTGCTGAGGATCCTGCTGACACCCCTTTGCTGGCACCTGGGGGCAGGTAATGCCACCAGATCCCCGCAGGCTCTAACACCGTCCCAAGGAGCCAAGGGAAAAGCCTCCACCCAGCAGTGGGCCAGACCCCACCAGCAGCAGCACTCGTGCCCTGTCCTGCCTTGCCCCAGCCCAGCATTACTCCAGTGCTGGAGCACATCTGGGTGCCAAGGTGACCAATGTGGCTTCACATGGCCCCGGGCCAGGACAGGCTGAAGCAGGAGCTCCACGTCCGTGTGCAGAGGAAGAGATGTGTCCCTATGTTTAGGGGCAGGAGCTGTGTCTGTGCTCAGGGGCAGGAGCTGTGTCCATGTTGGAGGCAGGAGCTCTGTGTCTGTGTCTAGGGGCACTGTGTCTGTTTTTTGGGGCAGGAGTCAGGTGTCTGCGTTCAGGCTGATGCCAGCTAGGGCAGAGGGAGAGAGGCCGACCTGCTGCTCTGCTGTACACCAGAGGACCGTGCCAGGGCAGCAGCACAGTGGCACTGTCCCTGTGTTACGTGGCCCCCAGCAGCAGCAGTGACCACTGCAGCTGCGTGGCAGCACCATGAGGACCCCACCCCAGGCAGCCAGCAGCACTCACACCATCGAGCTGAGGCTGGAGCAAGGGGGAGGGAGGTGGGTACCACAGGACAGGAGCCAGGGATGCAGACTCCTGCCGTGAGTAAAGCCACGGTATGCAGCCTCAGGCTGGAAACCAGCCATACCACAGGTTTGCAGCACTTCCCAGAGAGCCTGGGCACAGCCAGAAAAAGGCCCGCAGGGTACAACTTACAATTGAAGCTCCTTGGGCCTTCTTGCAGCTCCAGCTGAGCAGGCACAGCCTCCTGGGGATCTCTAGGTGGGCACGGCAGGGCACGAGGGCAGCACTGCCCAGCCCTGAGGCCCTGGGATCACATGCTGAGCATATGCAGAGGTGCTTTCACCAGAGATGGCCAGAGCGGAGATCCTGCCATGGGGCTGCACCTTCATGTGTCCAGTCAGCCTTGCCTCTGGGGGAAAAGGCACAGGTGTGACAGTGTCCCAGCTCCCTTGGCCTGTGCTCACTAAGGTACAGCACTAACACACTCCACTACACCACCCTGTGCCCATTCACGGGCATCAGGCCTGCGAGTGGGTGCAGATGCCCACAGCACAGGGACTCTCAAAGCCCCGTGTGGAGTTCCAGCCTGGCTGGTGAGGACACTGTACAAGATGGCACAGGCTGCAAAGGAGTTGGGAAGTGGTCAGAGGGAGCTCATGACCCTTCCCAGGTGCCAGCCGTTGGGACATTGTTTCTCTCTTCCCAATTGTTTCTCTCTTGCACCTGAGCTCATCCTGGAGCTGCTGGCTAATGAACAGCACCAGCACGGTATTGTGGGCCATCACATCTTCATACAAGCTCCTTGTCAGGGAATGCTGAGAACCAGCTTTGTTGTGCTGAGTGAATAAACACTCTTTGTGATGCAATCCCTGCTCTTTTCCCAGTTCTTTAAGAACCTCCATACGGGTAAACAACTGGACTGGTTTGAGTAGCGAGAATTCCCTTGTAAATGCTGAAATTACCTTCCTTAGGGCAAAATAATTCTTGTTCATATGAATGTGTGTATATATATGTGTATAAACATATTTATATAAACAAATGCACGTCCATGTATATATACACGATATGCATTTATCTCTGTGTGTGTGCACACGTGTGTGTGTATGTGTGTGTACATGCACACATACATGTGTACCAGTGTGTGTGTTTGGATTCCTTCCCTACCAGTTCCTACTCCAGGACACAGGGTTAACAGCCAGAAGCTGGTAGATGGGAAATTCCAGATAGATGCAAGGCAAAAACATACTAGGAAGGTGGTTGGGCACTGATACAGGGGCCCGAAGAGAAGGGCTTGCCCACCCTTGGAGATACTGGAAGTCAGAGAGGCAAGTTCTTCAGCATCTGGAATGGGACAAGCATTGAGGTGTTGGAGCAGAGACCTCCCAAGGCCCCATCCAGCTTCATGGCTCAGTTGCCCTGGGCCTGTCTTTACTGCCCAGTTTTTCATAGTGGCTCTCCTTCTCCCACCAACCCCAGTGTGACCCAGCACCCAGAGCTCCAGCTCATGAGGGCCCCCACAGCTATCCCATCTGAGGAGGGGCCACAGCTCTTCAGGCAGTGCAGGCAGTGCCGTGCACTGTGCTCACTGTGCAGTGTGGGCAGTGCCCTCACTCTACAATATGGGCAGTGCCGTGCACTGTGCTCACTGTGGAGTGCTTTGCTCTCTGCTCTGCAGGAGGCACCAGAACTGTCACAATGCTCAGGGTTCACAGGGAGCTCTGCTCTGCTCTGCTCAGTGCCAGGAACACTCTGCTGCTCTGCAGCTCTCTCCAGCAGCGCTGGTGACAGCATGAGTCTGTCACCTCCAGCAGCAGTACACAGAGCTGCACCTCTGCAGCATTTGTGGGGATTTCAACATGGCTGTTTGTAGGGTCACAGTATGTATGGGCTCTGGGACTGGTCTAATACAACAACAATAATGACAAAATCTTCCATGCAGCTGAAAACTGTACGTGTTGGAACCACCTCAGTGGCAGTCGATGGATGAGCATGCAGTGGAGAGGGAGTGCTCTGCACACGAATTTCGGGTGGGCAGTGGCCTGTATGGTGGGGGAGGTGGGTTAAAGACATAATAAACCAGTGATGCCATTGGGCCAGGACATATCAAGTCAGTGTCAGTTAGAAACGCCCAGTGGGAATAAAGGAGTTCTTGGACCTTACAATAAAACTTGATTCCTTTCAATGTCACTGCCCCAACCCTGGAGCTGCAGACACTTTCTGGATTGTTGTGGTTAACGTGCACTGCTGTGCTGTGATCGGCTGCAGTGGCACAGACCCCTCATGTGGACACATTTGTAGTGGCAGAGCCCTGCTTGTAACTGCAGAATGGCTTTACCCTGTTCCCCGCCTTCCCACACAGAGACGCAAATGCCAGTTCATGTGCCAGAGCCACTGCAGTCGCTGCAAACAGCTGTGTCCCTTTGCAGCCATGGAGCACAGCTAGTTCAGTCCCTGTCTCAGACCAACACCCACCTGAGGAGGGAGAAGTGGTGCAGGCAGCTCTACCCCAGCCTGTCGAAAAAGAAGCTGACAGTTTTCCTGAGAGCAGGGCGCTGTGGGCTGCTGCCAAAGGACATTTACTCCCCTGATCCAGAGGGAATGCCAGCAGGTGTTGCTACCTGAACAGGACAAATCCATGCTGGGGGTGCTGTGAGCAACACCAGACCAGGCAGTTCCTGAGGATACTTTCTTGTTTCCGGGTCAGTGGTGCAGGGACAGAGGCAGCTGTCCTGCAGTGGAAGCCAGCTGTGCTGAGAAACTAAATCCTGAAAGGATCCTGCAGAACTGTCTCAAGACCTGCAGCAAATATTTCTGTGGAAAGAGGCACCCACTGAAGACATCTAGAAGCACAGCTTTGTCCAAGTGGTTGCTCAGATCTGAGCTATGTCTGTTGGCCACACAAGCCAATTGGAGCCAACAGCCAAGGAACAGGGACAGCCACTCCCCAGTGCTCAGAAGCTCCAGGGCACTGCAGGAGAGCTCAACTGAGCATGGACCCCACACTCGAGGTGAAAAGAATGTACCTGCCAAAGAGGGAAGGGATATGGTGAGGGAGCACTGCTCCCCAGGCAGCATAGCGATGGTGCAGCCCTTGCTATAGCATCAGGGAGGGCGCCCAGGAAGGTGGAGTCAGCTCTGGCTGTCAGGGATATTTCCTGCTCTCCCAAGCTCTGTCTCCCAGGGAGGCTGACAATGGCTAGCTGGACCCTTTGTGGCCCAAACTCCCTATCAAACCTCTGAGCAATTGGTGCCCCAGCAAAACCTCGCAGAGAGCCTTCACCCTCTCCAGGAACCTCTGGTGGCATTGCAATGGGTGTTGCTACCACAGCACAGGCATAGGAGCTCCCTTGCCCCATGGACTCACTGATGTTTGCCAAACCAGAGCAGAGGTTCCCAAAGCTGGACACCCAGGGAACCACACGGCCCTCGTGCTGTTGACTGGGCATGCAGCTGTGCTCTGTGCAAAACTGGATCTTTATGGGGTTCTGGGGTTGGGCTCAGTACCTGACACGGCTGGCTGCGGAAGCAGCATCTAATGCAACAGCTCTCAAGAACAGAGAATGGCTGGCCTGGATGTGTGAGTCGCTTGTGTTGTTGCTCCTGTTCCAGGGCCTCAGCAGTAGGGAAGCCGCTGTCCCGGGCCGAGGCTGGGGCCGCAGCCGTGTTGGGAGTCTGCAGCAGCACACACATTCCCCCACCCCGGGATGAGCTGCGGAGGCGGTCCCGAACCAGTCCTGGCCCCGGCTCCGCCGGCGGGAGGGCCGACCTGGGGATGCTCCCGGGCGCTTCTCGCTCCCTCCGCTCCTCTTCTCCCCCCCGCGTCTCGGCACCGGCACAGCAGCAGGTGCAATAGAGCCCGCAAGGCCACCACTGCTGCTCGCACGGCTTCCGGCTCCGCGGGCCCCGGTACCGGCACCGGCCTAGGGGCGGGGGAGCCCCGGAGTTTCCCCTTCTCCCCGTCCGCTCGCCCGCCTCGACCTCCGCGGCCGCCCCTCGGGGTCGGCGCCGCCGCCCGCTGCCCGCGCCCGTGTCCCTGTCGCTGTCCCTGTTCCCATCCGTCTCCCTCCCCTGTTCTCTTTCTCCGCCCGCGCCGGGCCGAGGCCGCGGGACTCTCGTCCCTGCAGCGAGGAAGAAAGTTGTCTTGTTCCATAGAAAATAATTTATTGAAATCACAGCTATACATGGGCGGGCGCCAGCGGCAGCGCGGGCCCGGCCCGGCCCGGCCCGGCCCAGCTCAGCCCGGCCCGGCGAGAGGCCACGGCCCGAGGGCCAAGCGGTTGCACTCCCCATGGCACGGACAGAAGGACACGCTGTCCTCCGTATGTACAGAGTTTACACGGAATAAATAAGGGACATGTACACAGGAGTGGGAGCGGGTGCCCGGGCCCCCCCCCCCGCCGCCGCCACCCGCCCCAGGGTCCGGGAGCCCCGCCGGGCTCAGGGGCGGGCGCCCTGCTCGATCTGCTGGTGCTGGCTGCGCACGGCGAAACGATTGACGTGCACCGGGATGGGCACCACGATCTTGGGGTTGCGGACGGGTTCTCCCGAGCGGTTGCTGACATTGCCAGCCTTGATGCGTTTCCACTTGGCGCGGCGGTTCTGGAACCAGATCTTCACCTGCACCTCGCTCAGCTTCAGGGCATGTGCGATCTGCGAGCGCTCCGTCAGGCTCAGGTACTTCTTGCAGTGGAACTCCTTCTCCAGTTCCAGCAGCTGCTCGCTGGTGAAGGCCGTGCGGCGCCGGCGGCTCTTCCCGGCCCCGGAGCCCGGCGGGGGCTGCTCGGCGGCGGGGCCGCCCTTGCCCTTGCCCTTGGCTCCCAGCGCGGTGCCGGCAGCCGCCCCGTCCAAGAAGGGCTCCTCCTCGCTCTCGCCCGCCGAGCTCTCTTCCTCCCGCTCGCTGCACGGCGTCGCCGCCGACTTCACCTCCAGCTTCTCCTCGTCTGAGCTGTACGCCTTCCCGTCTGCGGGGCACACAGCGTCAGTGTCCGCCGGCGCGGCTCGCCGCCCCC
>VWPU01010974.1:0-21295 GCA_013398955.1 Callaeas wilsoni
TGGGGCAGGGAATGGGGCCAGGATTGAGGGTGGGAATGGGGCAGGGAAAGGGGCTGGGAATGGGGCTGGGAATGAGGATGGGAATGGGGATGGGGCAGGGAATGGGGCCAGGACTGGGGATGAGAATGGGGATGGGGATGGGGCAAGGAATGGAGCTGGAATAGGGCTGGGAATGAGGATGGGGCAAGGAATGGGGCCAGGATTGGGGCTGGGAATGGGGCAAAGAATGGAACTGGAATAGGGCTGGGAATGGGGATGGGGCAAGGAATGGAGCTGGAATAGGGCTGGGAATAGGGCATGGGGCAGGGAATGGGGCTGGGAATGGGGATGGGGCAGGGAATGGGGCTGGCACCTCCACCTGCTGCAGGGAAGGATTAAAAGCCCCCTGACTCCGTTTTTCAGGGACAAATCCAGTCCAAGGCAGCGATCCCCGTGTTTGCCTCGCGTGGGGTAAAGCTTTCAGCAGTGCCTTTGAAGGACTTTTCCCCCCGCACCGAGGAGCATTTCCAGCGCCTGAGGTAGCAGGAGCCGAGTGCTGAAAGTTCTTGATGTGTCTCATCCACGAGGCACATTTGGTTTGAATCAAAATCCCATCGAAGCAGGCAGTGGGATTTCCAGGCCAGGATTAGGAGTAATTCCAGGTTATTATTAGCAATCACTTTTCATCAGACACTGCAGTTACAAGATGCAGAACAAGCCCAGCAGAAAGAGATTGAAATATGTGATTCCTGTTATTAAAAAAAAAAATCAAATTGTGCGACGCGAATCAATCGCAATAATACGAGAAATCCTTTACTTTGCCTTCATTTCTGTTGCCAGTTCACTCAAGCACAGCAGAAGACAAAAGTTCATGGAATCGTTAAGGTTGGAAAATCCCTCCAGGATCATGGAGTCCAAGCTGTGGCTGACCCAGCCCAGGGCTCTGAGTGCCACGTCCAGGCCTTCCTCGGACACCTCCGGGGATGGGGACCCCAAACCTCCCTGGGCAGCTCTTCCTGTATTTAACAAGCCTTTCCATGGGGAAATTCCTGCTGATGTCCAGCCCCTGGCACAGCCTGAGGCCGTTTGCCCTCATCCTGTCGATAATTGCCACCTTCCATTGGGCATTAATCAATAGTGGCTGTGACACAGCTAAACCCCCTCAACCTCCTGCACCTGAAGCTGAGACATTAAATCCCTTTAATAATCAGATTTCCAGCAGTTTTTTGCTGCTGCTGCCAGGTTTATGGAGCCTGTAGCCAGATCCAAGTGGCTCTGTCGGGGCAGACTCCCAGGTAATTCCTAAATTGCATCCTGCCTTTTGGAACAAGTTCTGACACCCCTGCCCCGGTGCAGCCGGGGTTATTCACCTGGGCTAAGCAAATTAAAAGGTTCTGCTCGGCCTCTCCCTTACTTTGCTTTTCTCCTGCCGGGGTAATTGCAGCTGCTGCCGGTTGCCAGCCCCGGGATGGGGAATCGCATCCCGGCAGCGTGCGGGGACGCGCCGGAGCCATGGCGGGGATGGAGGAGGGGATGGAATTCCGTGGTCGGGCTTAATGTGCACCTGCCGGGGAGCGGGTCCAGCGGGCTGCGAGGGCGGCTGGCCGGGGGCCAAGGCTTCCACACAGCCAGGTTTGATCCCTGAAAATCCTGGAGCGCTTCCCGTGTGGTTGGGAACACCTTAAATAAAAACCACAGTGAGGAGGAATCGCCTCGCCCTGCTGGACACGGGTGCTGCTTCACGCCAAGCCCGGAGTTGTGGGTTCCCGGTGCCTTGGAAGGCTGGAGGGGACTTGGAGCAACCGGGGCTGGTGGGAGGGGGTGGAACGGGCTGATCTTCCCGGCCGAGCCCCCCCATGGCACCCCGGGTCCCCGCCGTGTCCCCTGCAGCCCCCTTGGGGTGCCGGGAGCGCCGGGGAACGGGAAGGGGTGACCCCGGCCCTGGGTGCCGAGCGGCGGAGCGGGGGGCCGCAGGCGGAGCTCGGGGGGCTGCGAGGGAGCGGGGGATGCTGGTTCGCTGGGAAGGGAAGGAGCAGGGAATGCTGGTTCGCTGGGAAGGGAAGGAGCAGGGAATGCTGGTTCGCTGGGAAGGGAAGGAACTGGGAATGCTGGTTCTCGCGGAAGGGAAGGAACTGGGAATGCTGGTTCACCGGGAAGGGATGGAACTGGGAATGCTGGTTCACCGGGAAGGGAGGGAACTGGGAATGCTGGGTGGGTGGGAAGGGAAGGAGCAGGAAATGCTGGTTCGCTGGGAAGGGATGGAACTGGGAATGCTGGTTTGTTGGGAAGGGAGGGAGCAGGGAATGTTAGTTTGTTGGGAAGGGAAGGAGCAGGAAATGCTGGTTCTCTGGGAAGGGAAGGAGCTGGGAATGTTGGTTCTCTGGGAAGGGAGGGAGCAGGGAACACTGGTTCTTTGGGAAGGGAAGGAACTGGGAACGGTGGTTCTCTGGGCAGAGAAGGAACTGGGAACGGTGGTTCTCTGGGCAGAGAAGGAACTGGGAACGGTGGTTCTCTGGGCAGAGAAGGAACTGGGAACGGTGGTTCTCTGGGCAGAGAAGGAACTGGGAACGGTGGTTCTCTGGGCAGAGAAGGAACTGGGAACGGTGGTTCTCTGGGCAGAGAAGGAACTGGGAACGGTGGTTCTCTGGGCAGAGAAGGAACTGGGAACGGTGGTTCTCTGGGCAGAGAAGGAACTGGGAACGGTGGTTCTCTGGGCAGAGAAGGAACTGGGAACGGTGGTTCTCTGGGCAGAGAAGGAACTGGGAACGGTGGTTCTCTGGGCAGAGAAGGAACTGGGAACGGTGGTTCTCTGGGCAGAGAAGGAACTGGGAACGGTGGTTCTCTGGGCAGAGAAGGAACTGGGAACGGTGGTTCTCTGGGCAGAGAAGGAACTGGGAACGGTGGTTCTCTGGGCAGAGAAGGAACTGGGAACGCTGGTTCCCTGGGAAGCAGCCGGGCAGGGCGGACCGCCGGGCAGGACGTGCGGGGCCGGGGCAGCGCAGCGCTGCTCGCTCCCGAGGTGGTGCAGTTGCTCACGTCCCTCCGGAGCGCGGGGAACGGAGGGGTCCCGGCTGGGAAAAGGGGGATAAAGGTGGGAAGGGATCCAGTTACACAATGGAAGGGAAGGGGGGGCCGCCCTCGCTGCGGTTCCCAGGCAGGAGCAGCTGAGCAGAAAACGGGGGGAGTCGCTGACTTTGGGTCCCCCTTTCTCTTTTTCCTCCTTTCTTTTCTCCTCCCGCTCGCTTTTTTTTTTGAGTGAGGTTGGATAAAAATCTTGACACCTTGGGAATAGAGGAGCAGTGGCACAAAAGCCCGGGCTGTGCAATTTAATAGGGTCTGCTGAATGGGAATGGAAAGAAGGGGATGATTCTCCCAGGGCTAACAGTGCCTTTCTTTTTTCTCTTTCCACGGATCAGCCAGGAAAAGAAACCCTCCAGCATTTCACCTGTAAGGGAAGCCACGGGGAAAATCTTCCAGCAGCTTGTGCCAAGCTTTTAGGAACAAATAGGGAAACTTTTTATTTTGGTTTTTGGGGGAATTTTTTTTATTTTTTTTTGAGTTTTATTTGTTTTTTTGGTTTTTTTTTTTCTGTCCTCCCTAGGCTGCAGAGCAGCTGTTACCTGAGATCAGGAGGAAGGAAGGTTTTTAGGGAAAGCCTTATCCCATAATGGGTGTTCTTGTATCCCTAAACCTTCTAACAACACATGGCCCTGCAATGAGCAAACCACTGATTTTGGGGCAGTGATTCCATCCCTGGCTGTTCCTTTTGCCCTTTAAAACCTGGTACAGGAGTGAAGCCAAGCTCCTGTGCCAGCAAACTCCTCTGAAATCCCACAGCGAGGGCAGAATGGAAGTTTCCAGGCCATTTTGAGCCCTTGTTGCCTCCAATCTGCAAAAGGAATAATGCAAATGGGCTCTGGTACCGAGGACTCCGAGCTCTCGGGCACAAATTTGCCTGTACGAGTCCCCTGCCAAACCTGACAGCGGGTCCCTCACGCCTGAAATCATCCTCCCACCCTTTTAAAGCAAAGTAATAAAAGCCCTGCCCCCACGGGGTCTTTCTTGGAGCTTCCATAGGGTTTTCCTGGGGTTTTAATATTGGCGTCCTGATCCCGCGCCGCTCGCGGGGTCGCCGTGCCCGTGACACCGAGCTGAGCCTCACCTCCTGCTTGAAAACACGCAGCAGGCACGAATATCAGCTACGGCCCTAAAGGAGCAAATCCCTGGAAAAACGGTGGGAGAACTAACGGAAAATGTGCTGGAATGATCTCAGTGTCCCCTTGGATTCCTCCCCGCACTCGGACTCCCGTGGATGCGGACGTGCTCCTTTGGAGGGCCGGGACAATCTGCCCGGGTCTGCAGCCTGGAACCGCAGCTGGAAAAGCCGAAAACGCCAAGTGGGAATGTTCACCTTGGGGGTGAAGGGGTGCAGGGATCGGGCCGGGAGTCCGAGATCCAATTGTGTGGAAAATGCAAGGCTTCCCCTCCGGAGAGGACGGCCATGGAGCCGTGAGTCAGCCCCCATTGAAGTCGCTGCCAGAGCTGCTTTTGATTTAATCAGGATCAAACCCTCTGGGATTTTTCTGGCTTCCAGACTGGACCGGGGCTCTGAAGTGGAGAAACCACAACGCTTTGCGGGGCTGCTGCTTCTTTTCCTTGGGTTTTTTCCCCCCCTTTATTTAATGAATTTGGCTCGGTGTCCCAAACCGGAGCCGAAACCCGAAACCCTCCTGTTTCAGGGCTTTTGGAGTGCTCTTGGAACATCTGGCACAGCTGTTCCTGTGACCCCCGGGCAGGAGCACAACCTCGCTCCTGCTCCCATTCCAAAGGGAGCCGGCACCGCCGGGAATGGGGCAGCACTGCCCAAACTGGGCTGGCAGCGCCTTCTTGGGAGAGGTGGGAGACGGGGATGGGGCAGGATCCAGAGCGATCCCATTTTCCCAGGGAAAAAAGGCAGGAATGAGGTAAAGCACAGCTTCTGGAGCTCCGTGGAAAGAGCCTCCTCCTGCTTCTCTTTAAATTCTTCCTTATTGCCTTTTAAATTTAGCTGCCATAAACCCGAATAAATGCCCCAAAATGAGGCATTTTGCACCTCCACTTCAATGAGATTTGTGGAACTGGTTCTTCAAATGGGAATTCTGTACCTGGATGGATCCACGGATCTATCCAGGCTGGATTTCCTTGCCTGGCACCACAGAGCTGAGAGTCCTTCTCCTTCCCAGGAAAGATCCTGGGGGTGGCAGAGTGAGCCCCGAACGTGCTCAGGATCCAAACTATCTCTGCTCTGATCAGCCAGACCTGATCCCCAAATCCTCGGGTTCATTCTAAGATGCAGGAACTTGTAACTTTTGATCTGGAAATCTTTCTCCACGCACCTTTCCCGATTTCCTTTCAGCTCCAAGGCTTGACAGCCCTGCTGTGCTTTCACCCCTTAAACACCCAGCGCTTTAAATTGTCTCTGGGACCCGGGATAATCAGTTCCCCAGCGCGCTAATCCTCATTACGCGCCCATTAAAACCGAGATTAAATCAGGCATTAGGGTGCCTCCTCCCGTTATGAAATCTCAAAAACAGGACTGAGTTTGGAGCAGGGAGAGGGGGATGAGGAAAACCACCAAACACCCAAAAACTGGCTTTGGGGACGCAGCAGAAGCGAGGCTGAGGTTTGAATAGCCGATTTTACGGGGGGAATCGTGCAGGTGCGGGGAGCCGAGGAGGCAGCAGGCGAGGTTTGGGGCAGGGAGGGGATTTGCATGTGCCTACGTGAGGGGCAGGGACGAGTCCCGGGGCTCGCACGTGCTGGGGCAGGAGGGAGGCACCGGGCACGCAGGGAGAGGTGAGCGCCGGGGCAGGAGCGAGAGCGATCCCCGCCAGCCGCATCCCCGAGCCCCGCAAAGCCGCCCCTTCCCCCCTCCCGGGCTGCCCTAACCCCGGGATCGCTCCCGGCCGGATGGGGAGCAGCTTTTCCTAAAGGGCAGGTGGTTTTCTTTGGGGGCGGGGGCGCTTTAGGACGGCGCTGTCATTTCCTCGAGCTCCATTATCCATAGGAAGCCTCCCCCCCCTCCCCTCCCTTTTCCCAGCGCTCCTCCAGAGATGAACTTTTCGCTCATTGTTCTTTGGCAGGTACTTTTAATGGGCTGGAAAATATTCTTCCTGTGAAGTTGCAGTTTTGTGGGGCTCGAATGAGTCCAGTCCTCCCCTGGCTCTGCCCAGCGCCGCCGATTGGCTCCGCAGCCCGGGGGGGACCGATAAGGGCGGCTATAAAACCCTCGCTGCTCCCGGTCCCCCAGCGAGCAGGAGCCAGAGGGGCCACCCGGATCCTCCGCACATCCCTGCGCTCATCCCCGGCCTCGCCAGGATCCTCCTTCCTTCCTTCCTTCCCTCCCTCCCTCCCTCCTGCGAGCGCGTATCCAGCTCCACATCTTTGCTCAAGCCGGAGTGGAAGAGGAGAGGCGCACACATCCCAAAAAAAAAAAAAAAAAAAAAAAAAGGGGGAAAAAAAAAAAAAAACCACCAAAAAAAAAAGATTTCGGGAATTTCGGGGCGGTTTCCGGGGATNTAAAAGCCAACCAAAAAAAAAAAAAACCAACCCAACCCCACACTTAGCGGAAACTTGTCAGAGAATGCTCCTAAAGTCTGGTTTTCTCCTGCTGCTGCTGATCAGTGCATCCGCATCCTACGAAGCTGAGCAGAATGACTCTGTGAGCCCCAGGAAAGCCCGGGTGGCAGCCCAGAACTCAGGTAACGCCAGCGAGGAGGGCTCGGAGCCGGAGCCGCGATGCCTTAAACTGTCTCAGATTTCTCTGCTGCTGATTTTTCTTCTTCTTTTGCATTTTTTTTTTCCTTTTTTTTTTTTTTTTTCCTTTTAAACTTACCGGCTGGCAGCACAAATGTTCTCTCGGGGGCTGGCAGGAGCCGTTGGTGCAGAGCTGGAGCAGGAATCTCCTGTAGGAGCTGGGGCAGGGAAGCGCTGGGAGGATGCAACCCCGGCTCTCCCCTCCTCCCCCGGCTCCTCGATGAGTTCCGTGCACTTTTTATCATTTTTATTTTCCTGCTTGCATGCATCCCTCTCCCTTCCCCAGGCGCAGCGCTGCTCTGCTGTTAAATCCCCTGCTTTTTAGGAAGTTGATAAAATCCGCGGCGCTGGGACTGACCCATTGTTCTGCTGAACATCTGTCTGTTCAAAGAGGGGGAGACAGGCGCGACTTTGAAGAATGCAGTAACCTAGAAACTGTGCCCCGCTCGCTTTGATTGTCACGAGCTGATCGCTATCGGTCAGCTGCGACTGTAAAAATACATTTGTGACATTTAGCAAACTTGCTTTCACAATGGGGAAAAAAAAAAAAAATTGCTGGCGAGTCAGCCCTGGATGCCTCGACTTCGCTGCTTAGGTAACTTGGAGACATTGTCTGGAACAATGGGAATTAAAAATCTGCCTTCTGCTGCACCGCAAAGATATTAAAGCTCTAAATCGGAGCTCATTAGCAGCTGCCTTATTTTAGATCCGCAAGGCTCTGCAGCGCTGGAGCGGGGTGTTTGCTCAATTTGCTTTTGTATTTGGTTGCTATAGAAACCTGGGGTCTCCCTCTCGCACCGTGCCTAAAACAATAAAAGCTCCGCGCACCCGGAGTCTGCTGCGAGCGAAGTTCTAATTTGAACCTGTGGAAAGCTAATTATGGGGCTGGCTCGTGCTGCGGGAGGTTATGAACCGGGGAGGGGATGAATTACCAAATATTCCTCCCTTCAGGCACGTCAGCAAGAGCGGGCAACTGCGAGGGGTTAATTGGGTGATTTTTTAAAAAATATTCTTTTCTCCTTTTTTTCGGGAAAAATCCCGGTTATAAAGAAGCATCTTTAGGCTACAGCTCGGCTCGGAATAAGGTGTGTTCCCTCCCGGTAAAGCCTCGCTTTTCCCACACCGCGGGGCTGGAAGGGAGACCCGGGGTTCGCGTTTCTTCCCCGAGAATGTCTGGTAACACGAGCTGCAGAAGTGATGAACGTGCCTTGCCCGGGCACGGGAGGGGACAGATGTTCGGCTCACCCAAAAAAGGTTAATCCCGGCTAATTTCGGGGCAATCATGTGGCAATTCTGCTGATTCATTGTTAAAATGCGCTGGATCTGCTCTGAGAAAGCCGGGACGACACGGACACCCTCGTGTTCAGACGAACCGCTGCCTCCAGGGTATTAATTATCCCCGGGCAGCTCCATTACCTGAACTTTCCCAAATCTCCCTTCCCCTCCCGAATCTTCAGCAAAAAATGACCTTTTTTGGCTACGCCTGCAAACTCCCAGGGCAGTTTTAGCTCCAAGCTGCTGGATCGAGTCCTCTGGAGTGTTGAGAATTGACTCTCAAGCTAAAATCTTCTTTCTAGGTAATCGAGGCTTTTCGGAAGAGCACAAATACCTCCCAAAAAGTGCAATTTCCTGCCAACTTGGCGGCGTTTGCCATCACTTCAGTCTCATTTTCGGAATGGTTTTGTGAGCCAGGTGCTGCCAGGCTGCTCCCATCGGACAAAGACCGAGGGAGCGACCTCGGCACGCAGAGCTTTCCATGGGCCCGTCCTCATCCCTTCTCCTTCCTCAGAGGGAGCTGGGATAAAGATGGAAATGCCTGAGATGAGAATTGGGCTGGGACGGACATTTGGGTCTCCATCTAAGCAAGGAGTGCGAGGTGCTGCCTCTTTTAATCCGTGTGCGACCCTCGAGGGCTTTGGCAGTTGGAGTTTCTGTCTCCTTGGGGTGCTGGTCATGTCTTCAGTTCACAGAATCGTGGAATTGTAGAATCCTGGAATTGTAGAATCATGGAATTGTAGGATCGTGGAATTGTAGGATCATGGAATTGTAGGATCGTGGAATTGTAGAATCATGGAATTATAGAATACAGAATTATAGAATATAGAATTATAGAATACAGAATTATAGAATTATAGAATCCTGGAATGGTTTGTGTTGGAAGGGAACTTAAAGCTCATCCAATCCCACCCCACCCCCCTCATGGGCAGGGACACCTTCCACCATCCCAGGGGGCCCCAACCTGGCCTTGGACACTTCCAGGGATGAGGAATCCACAGCCTTTCTGGGCAGCCTGTGCCAGGGCCTCACTGCCCTGCAAGTAAGGAATTTCTCCCCAATAACTAACCTAAATCTCTCCTCTTTTAGCTCAAAACCCTTCCCAGCTGTCCTATCACCCTATATTTAAAAAGTTGCTCTCCTACTTTTTTATGATCCGCTTTTCGGCTCCCGAGGGGGCTCTGAGGTCTCCCTGGAGCCTTCTCCCCCCAGGCTGAGCTCTCCCAGCCTGGCTCCGTGGCAGATTTGGGAGCATCTTCCCCGCGGCAGCGCCTTTACCCTCCCTGCCTCACCCTCCCGCAGCTTGTCTGAGCCGAGCTGCCTCGCCCCGGTGCCGGAGCGGGGTTTGGGATCCGGGATCCGGGCTCCGGGATCCGTGTCCGTGCGGGAGCGGGGTTTGGGATCCGGGATCCGGGCTCCGGGATCCGTGTCCGTGCGGGAGCGGGGTTTGGGATCCGGGATCCGGGCTCCGGGATCCGTGTCCGTGCGGGAGCGGGGTTTGGGATCCGGGATCCGGGCTCCGGGATCCGTGTCCGTGCGGGAGCGGGGTTTGGGATCCGGGATCCGGGCTCCGGGATCCGTGTCCGTGCGGGAGCGGGGTTTGGGATCCGGGATCCGGGCTCCGGGATCCGTGTCCGTGCGGGAGCGGGGTTTGGGATCCGGGATCCGGGCTCCGGGATCCGTGTCCGTGCGGGAGCGGGGTTTGGGATCCGGGATCCGGGCTCCGGGATCCGTGTCCGTGCGGGAGCGGGGTTTGGGATCCGGGATCCGGGCTCCGGGATCCGTGTCCGTGCGCTGACGTTGCGGTGCCTCTCTCCCCGCAGCCGAGGTGGTTCGGTGCCTGAACAGTGCCCTCCAGGTGGGCTGCGGAGCCTTCGCCTGCCTGGAGAACTCCACGTGCGACACGGACGGGATGTACGACATCTGCAAGTCCTTCCTCTACAGCGCTGCTAAATTTGACACTCAGGTACAGCCCGGGCACAAAGGGGACGAGAATAAAGCCCGGCCGAGAATCAAACCCGGCCGAGCATCAAACTGTTCAGGGCTGGGAACCGAGCTGCCTTTTCATGCTCCCCCGACGAGTCCCGAGGGTTCTAAAGCACGTGCTAAGCGCTCCGCTCAATGCCTGCCTTAATTTAAGACGAGCTTTGGGCGGGATTAACCCTCCCCTCCCTGCAGCCCTTCCTGCTGCTCAGCTGCTCCTCTCAGCCCCCGTTTTTGGCTCCAAGCGCATCCTCCAGGGCTCTTTTTCCACCCGCTCCCTGCTCCGTGTGAGGACTTGGCACGGAGGGCTCTGTGGGGCGGAGAGCGAGGTTTCCTCTCCAGGAGGAAACAGAAATGTTCTTCTAACAAAATAAATCTCCCCACTGTGTGAGCTGGCACAGGGCTGGGCTTTGAGCTGGAAGTGTTCAGGGCTGGGAATGCGCAGCCAGATCGGCCTTTGGGGCTGTGGGGAGAATAAATGGGGTAATACTGGAGGGCTGTGCTCTGCCAAAATCCCTTTTCCTCTGTGTTTTCTTCCCAAAATTCCCACACCCCCTTGTTCCCTGGGCTCCTGCTCCCGAGGACAGGTTTAAAAGCTCTTAAAGGCTCTCGAGGTCTGAACCAGATGTGTTAAACTGCTGGCATTAAATTGATGTTAAATCGATCTGTGGGGCCCATCCCCGGTCCTGGCACTTCCAGGCCAAAGATTCCCACTGCCTGAATCTTCTGGGAATGTGAGTTCAGTGCATCCCAGCTGCTGAGAGCGACAGCTCTGCAATAATTGGGAGAATTCAAATCCCATTCCCTGCAGTGCCTGGCAGGTCCGTGATTGCAGGAGGGTAATTAACACAGCCAGGCACTTGGGGTATCCCAACACCTCCCCTCCTGCCGGACTCCCTGGAATTCCGCTGCGGTTCAAGGCGTTCTCCCTTCCGTTTGCAGGGAAAAGCTTTTGTGAAGGAGAGCCTGAAGTGCATCGCCAACGGGGTGACGTCCAAGGTGTTCCTGGCCATCCGCAGGTGCTCCACGTTCCAGAGGATGATCTCCGAGGTGCAGGAGGAGTGCTACAGCAAGCTGGACATGTGTGGCATCGCCAAACGCAACCCCGAGGCCATCACCGAGGTGGTGCAGCTCCCAAACCAGTTCTCAAACCGGTACGAGGGGCTTTCCTTGGCAGAATAGAGGAAATGGGAATTGCAGAGGCAGGAGTGGAGGGGCCGAGTCCATAAAGGCCTGCGAGTCCTAAAACAGCTCAGCCCAGTAAAGCTCTCTGCCTCCTCAAACCCTGCTCAGGTTTAGCAGCTTTCTCCCTTCTCTTTTTGGGAAATACACTTATTTTTCCTTCTGGGAAATGCATTTAAAAGCATCTCCACAGGAGAATCATAAAATTACCCAGACATCCCTTACTCCAAAGCCTGGAGTTTGTTCAAATGTTTATTCTTGTGGTTTGAGTGCAGTAAATGATCCCCGATCAGATTGATTAATTCGGCATCTCTGGCATGTTGAGCACTTCAGAGCTGCTCAGAGAACCATGGAATGGTTGGGGTGGGAAGGGACCTTAAACCCTGTCTCATCCCACCCCACCAAGCACGGGGACACCTTCCCCTGCCCAGGCTGCTCAGAGCTCCATCCAGCCTGGCCTTCTCCATCCTCTGCAACCTCACTCGCTTCTCCAGGCTGCGGCCTGGGGTTTATGGCACCTGGAAAACGAGTCCTTGTCCTCCAAGTGACCAGACTCCTACAGAAAACCAGGAAAGGCTGAGGGGAGCAGCAAACCCCATCCTGTGTAACCCCACTGTGCCACGATCTGGCGTTTCTCATTTCTAGGGACAGTCTGGCCTTCTCGCTGCTCTGGTCTGGGGTCGTGCCCTGTTCCTGCTGCCTGCAGGGACGGGAATGTCACGCTGCTGCTGGCAGCACCTCCGAGCACGGCGCTGCCCTGTCCCCGTCCTCTGAGGACAAGGGACACGGGGAGGCTTCAGGGAGCTGCCGCAGTCTGCGCAGTCACGCTGCAAGGGCAGGGATTTCTTCCTCCAAATCCTGGAACAATCAGTGCTGAGTCTTGTGATCGGGATAAAAGGGATCTTTTGGAGCAGTTGGAGTAAATAAGCTCCCGGACTGGAGCGCAAACAGAGCCGGCTGCACTGGGACGGGGCCTGCCTATGGCCGAGGCCTCGGCGCCTCTGGGGTGGTTTTGACCGGATTCAGGAGCATCCCAAACCTCCAGACCTGTCCCAGGACAGGTGTGCAGGTGATAAATATGTTTTATGTTGCATCAAGCAGCATAAATTTATTCAGAGAATCCCAGAATATGCAGAGTTGGAAGAGACCCACAAGGATCATGGAAATCCATTTCCTATTACAGAAAACTCTGTTGTAGATGGAGAAATTTTTTCTTGTTTATCCAGCAAATGGCACTTGTGGGAAGGCAAAATTATACTGGGGGAGGAGTAAAAAAATGGAATTCATGTGTCTTTCCCCTCTTCCCACAAGCAAATTCAGAAGAGGACTGGGAGAGGAGCAGGCAGCTCTGAGGCACTTGCAGGTCAAAGTGGAGGATTGTGGAGATCAAGAGCCCTCGGAGGGGGACATGGGGACACCTGGGCACTGCTGGGGATGCTCCTGGGAGAGGACCAAGCCCCGGAGTCTCTCCTGAGGCCGAGGGAGCTCCTCCCCCAGCCCGCGGCAGAGGATATTGTGACACGCCGAGGAACAAAAGCAGCAGGATTTCCCAGCTCCGAGTTTAGCCGAGGGCTCCCGGAGCATCCTGCTTTCCCAGCCCCTGGCCCACGGGATCAGAATGTGCCACTTGGCCCGCGCCGCCGAGGGGAAGTAGTTAAAGGTCATTGCATCTTCCTGTGATTTAATCTCGGGGCAGGAGCGGCAGGGGAGGAAAAGCTCCGCTCGCAGCCCAGCTCCTGACGGGCTCTGGAGGAGCGTCCGAGCGCAGCTCCGGCCCTGGGGGCCGCGGGGCTGGCCGGGCTCTGCTCCTGGCCCTGGTTTAGGCCGGGCGTGTGGCTGGCTCGGGTTTGCTCTTGGCCACCTCAGAGCTCGCTCCCAGCCCTGCCGAGCCGGGCTCACGGCGAGCCGCAGCCTGGTCCTTTTGTGCAGCTCAAACTTCGACCTCACCTGACCTCCCCTGGCTGCTCCGAAGGCCGGGGCTGAGAGTTGGGAAAGGGCTCTGAATGGGAACTCTCATTTCCCTCTTCCTTCCCCTCCTCCACCTGCAGGTTATTCTCCTCTCTGCTCCTGTGGAAAAATGTCACCGTGACCTTAAAGTGCTTAAAATAAGTTCCCCGACGTCCTCTCAGGCAGAAATCCCAGCAAGTGGGGGCCTGCTGCTCTTTTTCCCGACTTCCCTGGGAGGAGGTTCCCTGGTGCAGCGAGGTGCCAGGTGCTGTCCCGGCCGTGCTCCTGGGGCCGTGCCGGCTCTGGAGGAGCATTCCTGGGAGGAATTCTCGGCAGGGCTGGGGGTGCAGAGCAGCACCGTTTCCTGGCTGCTCCTTGGACAGGGAGTTTGTGCCCGGGGCTGGAAGGGGAAGATGCAGCTGGAGAGGAGGCAGGGGAGCCTCGCCTGGGGTTCCGTGCGTGGTGGGCTTGGAAGTGGCAGCGGACTGCGTGTCCTAAAGACCCGTCCCAAGGGAATCCGTGGATCTCCAGGCTCGGACTGAGCTGCTTCTCCCTCTGGTCCTTGTAAAGGCTGTGCAGGGAAAGGGAGGCAGAGGCACAGGAGGGAACGGTGCCACAGGGATGGATCCGGTCGTGGCTCTGCCTCAGAGCAGGGGCCGGGCCGGGCTGGCATCCCGGCAGGGATCTGCTGTTGCCAACACCAATTATTTTCCTTCCCAAAGCTCCAGGAATTCAGGTGTTCAGCAGAGAGCAATCGCGCCCTTCAACCCATTTGAATCACACTCTTTAACCCATTTAAATCACACCCTTTAACCCATTTAAATCACACACTTTAACCCATTTAACTGCTCCTCGTTTTTACCTTCCCAACCCACCAGGACCACTCCAAACCCACCGTGCTCACTGCCTCACCTCCCGGAGCTGGGGCAGCTGCTCATTTAGGGCAATTAAATCTGAATTTTGGCAATGGTGTTCCTTCCCCGTGCCAGGGCACAGCTCCTCCAGGCCCAGGGTGTTTGGAGGCGGTGACAACAAGGTTGGACTTGGCCTTGGAGATCTTCCCCAGCCTCAAAAATTCCGTGACACCACCATCAGAACTCAATTCCAAACTTGCCCCGGGATGAGTTAAAACTCCTGATTCTCCTCATTTGGCCACCTGGCTGGGGGGATGCCGTGGGCTAACGGGGTCCCTCTGCCGCAGGTATTACAACAAGCTGGTGCGGAGCCTGCTGGAGTGCGACGAGGAGACCGTGAGCACCATCAAGGACAGCCTGATGGAGAAGATCGGGCCCAACATGGCCAGCCTGTTCCACCTGCTGCAGAGCGACCACTGCGCCCAGGGCCACCCCCGCGCCGAGTTCCTGCGCAGGAGGATCTCGGAGCCGCAGAAGCTGAAGCTGCTCCTCAGGAACCTCCAAGGTGAGGGCTCCGCGCCGGCCCACGCCAAGCGCGGCTCCGCCGAGCGCGCCTGACGCGGGTGGGGGAGGCCGAGCACGACCAAAGCTGAGGGCTCTGCTCTAGGAGAGTGCTGCACCCAAAGCCAGTGGACTGTAGGTATTTTAACCCCCCCCACCACCCCCAGGAGCTGGGTTTAGTTCCTTAGGGCTCGTTTCGTTTTCGTTCATCTTCTCTGTTCCTCTCGAACAAAACGTCTGCATGGGTCTGTGTTCGGTGTCGCGGCTTCCCCGCCAGCCAAACGTCTCCGTCTCTTCTCTTCCCCGCCAAAAATCAGTTATCCCGAAAAAATCTTAGCCTTGAGTGGGTCCCTACAGCGGTCAGGCCTTCAGGCACCAAACTCCCAGCGTCTGGAGGCCAAGTTTTGTCCCGAGCTCTTGTGCTGGCACCACCCAGGCCTGGAGATTCGGCACCGAGGGGAGGAGCCCGTCCTCTCCGGCAGGTGACGAGAGATGCACTAAAAACTCTTGCACGTCCTAAAAATACCCGTGGAATTCATGTCATGAATCTGTGCTGGCCACGGAGGAACATGGATGTCACGTTCCTGGCCCCGCGGTGTCACCCTCAGCCCTAATCCTTCCAGCAGAGCGCTGTGAACACGTCGCGGTTGGGGTTTTCCAAACTCGCTGGATGGTTTTAGTCAGCAGGACCCGGCACCAGGGCGCAAAACGAGTTCAAACCACCCCACAAAGCCCAAAACCAGGAGAGGGACGCGTTCTGCCACTGAAAGGGGTGCCGGGCCGTGGCTGGAGCCGGTCAGGAGGTCCCGTAGTCGTGCGTTGTACTCAAAGCTCACATCTCTGTACTGTATTTAACTGCCTGAAGCTTTAAACGAAGCCTAACAGAAACAAAGCCTGTCTTAAGATAAGAGTATTAAAGGCCTTGCTCTAACTGTGGTATAAATAGTGCTAAAATCTGTCTGTACTGTACATAAACTCCACGAGAGTCGGCTTCAAAGGAGCGGAACAGAAGAACTTTGTTGCCTAAACTGAGTTTTGTAAGCCAGCTCTTTCTTTCCTGTTTGTTTTATTTTTGCTGGAAGCAGCGTCTCTGTCGTAGGCCAGGGGCCGCGTTCTACTCTGCGGCCTTTGCAGAAAGGAAGAGGGGGAAGGTTCAGGACGGGAATTGCAGGGCCAGGAGCAGCCTTTCAGAGCTAAAATTGAGGGAAAATCCATAAAAAACCCACGTTCAGGCTGGTCAGTCCTATCTCCACGGGGCTGCCAGGAGATGCACTTAGAGCCGAGGCAGAGCTGCTGGGAATTTCAGGAATTTTCAGATCCTTTGGGAATCTCAGCTGCCAGAGGCCAAAACTCCCATTCGGATTCCTGGGGAAAGGCAGGGAAAATCCTTCCATTCTCCCGAGCTCCAGCAGGAAAGCCGAGGACTCGGAATGAGCGCTCTGGGAGCTGCCTTTCCTCCATCCTCCTCCTCCTCACCGGGCTCTGGGAAGAGGAGCAGGGCTGGGAGACCCCAAACCCGCTCCCCGCCACAGCCAGGCTCGGGTGAGCCAAAAAATCCACTCTGTGGTGTGGGATCCGCCAGGCCAATCCCAAATCCATCCCTCGGAGTCTCTGCAGGGTGGGAGACTCTTCCTCCGCTCGTTGGAGAGCTGATAAAGGAGGGATCTCTTTTTCTTTTGGAAACCTGAAGCAATAGAACTTTAATTTTTTTTGTGTTGTTTGGAAAACCACAAAGCCTTTAAACCAGAACCTGCTGCTAAAACATCAAAACCAGATGCGGCGGCAGCATTTCAGATGTTGCTGCCTTCACGAAACGGAGCCCAAAAGTGCTGGCAGAGAATTGGAGGCAGCAAAAAAATGTTCCTGACATCCGTGGAGGGTCGGAATTTTTAGGGATACTCCAAACGGAGCCACCCAGGGCAAGGAAGACGCAAAGTTGCTCCTTCCTGAGTCAGGCAGGGATCGAGAGGCCGGCACAAAGTTCTGAGAGGTGAAAACCAAAGGCTCCTGGAATATCCCGACCCTAAAACTGGGGTTGTATTTAGGAACGGCTCCCAGGGCTGCGTCCCTGCCTTCCCACCCCGCGGCTGTTGGGAGCCAGGGGATTCCGCTGGGATTTGTGCATCCAGCCCATGCTCCTGGTTGGGAATTGGCCACGAAAAGTCTTTCCCTGGCTCGGGCCAGCGGCCAAACCCCACCTGGGAGGCTCTGCCGGGGCTCCAGAGCTCCCGCTGGGAGTTCCCGAGGCTCCCCCAGGACCCCTGGCAGCCCCCGCCTTCTGTGGGGAGGGATGTTCCTCATGGAAGTGGCTTCTCCACCCACCCATTTCTCTGGAACCCCAAAGAAGGCGCCGAACGCAGATCTGGGGCCGGGGAGGAGCCTTGGACCCCCCAATCCCATCCATTTTTGAGGGCGCCATCCTCAAATTTCCCTTTTTTGGTAGCGATTTAAATTTCGTCTCCTGAATATGGGTGGGAAAATGATTCCCGGTGGTGGGATTTGCTGTGGTGCCCCAGGGAATCCCCCCTTGAGCCATCCAAGGCTCTGCCGTGTCCCAAAGAGCCGCAATTCCCGATTTTCGAGCTGCTTTGATGCCGCTTTGGTCCCCGTGCTGGAGCAGGGAGGAATTTTGGAACGCTCGTCCTTCCCCTCGCCTGGGCTGGGCACCCCCAGCCCTGCCCGGCCAGGAGAGGGGATTTGGAGGCAGGAGAGGCTCTTCCCATCCCTCGGGAATGGTGGAAGGGTTTGGATTTAGGTGTGGGAGATCCCTCGGGATGGGGAACGGCCGCCCAAGGCCAAGTCCAGCAGTTTCACCTCGGAGCTCGTCTCGGATGCTTTATTTTTTTAGTCTGACGAAAGGATTTTCTCTCGGGGGGCGGGGAGGGGCTTCTCTGGGAAGGTTTGCATGAGTCTCGTGATTTGTTTGCACTTTAGATGTTTTTGTGCCATTATAAATCTGCGTTATTTGTATTTATAATTTAAAGAGAGCTAGAAAAGGGAAAAGGGAGAGAGTCTGGGCGGTTTTTTTGGGGGGGGGTTGTGGTGTTTTGTTTTTTTGGGGTTTTTTTTTGCTGAGTACTGGAATAAACGGTGAGCATATCTGGTATATGTCCTTATTTATTGTTCCCATGACATTTGTAAAGCTCAGTGTGTTCATATAAAGGTTATTTGAAACATATCATAGCGAGGAGAGAGAGAGAGGCAAGTTATTTTCTTTGCTTATTTTTATAATTAAAGATGCATAATAACGTAATGAGGCCTGTGTTGGATTCTCTTCTGCAATGAAATAAAATGTCAGATTTAAGGGGTTTTTTGGTGTCCGGGTCTTTCTTGGGCTGCCAGCAGCATGAAAATGTTGGATTTTCCTTGGATTGAGCAGCAGAGCTCTGCTGTCTCCTCCGGCTGTTTAATCAATCCTCTGGCCGTGGCCTGGCCTGGTAATTGCATTTTATTCACCCTGCTAATTAAGGCAGAGCCACTCCTTAATGAATGCAGCTGCGATGCCACTGCAGGGAAATAAAACACCTGGATCCGTGATTTCCAGGGGCAGCCGGTTGAGCCAGGAAATCTCAGATTTCCACTGGAACATCGGAATAAATTTGAATAACCAGCACAGGAAAAGCGGGAGATTAATTCTGACTCTGCTCCCAAAGCTGCTGCAAAGTTCCAAAAAAAATCATTTTCCCATCACATGAGAGCGTAAGAATAAATATTAGGAATACAGGAGGATTAATAAAAGATTTCTCGTCCTAAAATCATGGAAAGGTTTGGATTGGAAGGACCTTAAAGCTCAACTCATCCCACCCCCTGCACTATTAGTGTTGCATTATTATTATCATTATCATTATTATTGTTGCGACACTGTAATTAATATTAATTAAAATATTAAAACAAACACATACTAAGTAAATATTAAAATAAAATTAATTATTCTAATGAATATAAATATTATTGCCATCATTGCCGTTATTGCCGCCATTGGAAATTCCCGTGGGCGCTTCCACCTGGAGCCCCCGGCCGTGAAAATATTCCAGAATTTCAACAGCTTTTTAAGACTCGGGAATAAAATGGACACGTTTAGGTCAGTGCTGGGAATGGAAGGGGTTGAATTCCCAAAAAAAGAGCAGGAGCGGAGGGGTCGGACCAAACCAGGCTCCGTGGTGGAAAAACCGGGAGGAAAATCATCCTGGAAAAGGAAATCTGGGCTCGATGATGAAGAAAATGGTCCTGGAAAAGGAAATTTCGGCTTGGTAATGAAGAAAAGAGTCCTGGAAAAGGAAATTCAGGCTTGATAACCAAGACAAAAGTCCTGGAAAAGGAAATTTTGGCTCGGTGATGAAGAAAAGAGTCCTGGAAAAGGAAATTTTGGCTCAGTGACAAAGAAAAGAGTCCTGGAAAAGGAAATTTCGGCTCAGTGACAAAGAAATGAGTCCTGGAAAAGGAAATTTCAGCTCAGTGACAAAGAAAAGAGTCCTGGAAAAGGAAATTTCGGCTCAGTGACAAAGAAAAGAGTCCTGGAAAAGGAAATTTCGGCTCAGTGACAAAGAAAAGAGTCCTGGAAACGGAAATTTCGGCTCAGTGACAAAGAAAAGAGTCCTGGAAAAGGAAACCTGGGCTCGATGATGACGGAGAGCTCGGGAAGAATTAAAATCCTGGTTGATCCTCGCCTGGAACAAGCCCCAGGAGTGAATTTGAGTTGGCCCAGACCCAAAGGATTGACTGGATGTTCCTGTCCCGTCCGTGGGGGTTTTTTTGGAATTTCACGACAAAACAAAGGGAAAACCAGCTCGGATTTTCCCGGTCCTCACCCTTCCTGCCGGCTTCGAGCAAAGGAGGAAGGAGCAGGGGAGGAGGAGGGGGATCCCCGACGCTTCCGAAGGGCTGGGAATGAAATGCGGGACCAGATTTCCCTTCCTGCCTCCCAGGAATTGAGGAAAATAAAAAGCAGGGGGATAAAAAAACCTCCCACGGAAATAAAGAGCATCGCCTTTGCTGCCGTGGTTCAGCTGCTCCGAGCGGGAATGGGGAAGGAGTTCAAAAATTGAAAAAAGTGGAGTTGCTGAAATTGGAAATCCAAGCGCAAACGGCCCAGATCCAGGCGGTGATTCCCATCGGGAGAGCTTGGATGGGTGAGATGCAGAGGGATGAAGATTTGGCCAGAAATCAGGGAATTCTCAGGACCCCCAGGTTTTGATGTGTTTTTATCGATTTCAGCGTAAAGCAGAGGCCAAAAATTAATCTGAGGGATTGAGGGGGTGACAGGGCTGGAAATCCCTGAAAACCACGGAACCCCCAGTCCCAACCCCTGCCGTGTTCCTGGGCGGATCAGAGGGAGGATTCTCACAAAAAGTCACTTTTCCCAATAAATCTGCCTTTTCCAAGGAGCCAGCCCTTCCTCAGCGCACAAAGCTGGATTCCCAAAGGCTTTTCCTCCCCAAAAAGGCCAAAATCGGGGTTGGGAAGAAGAGCAGAGAGCTTTTCTGTGACCCCCCCCGCCCCCGGATCCAAGCGGAGAGCTCGGAGAACCTCAGGCACAAAATACCTGGGAGAGACCAGGGAGTTCGATTCCAGGCGCAGCTGGAAAAACCAGTAAAACCAGTGTGAGCTCATGGGAGAATGCCATTATTTCCACACAGAGGGGATTTTTTTTTCAGTTTTCCCTCCTCGGTTATGCTTTTTAAGTGAAAGCCCAGGACAAGGCGGGCTCTGGCTCCAAAGGGTGATCCCTGAGCATCCCTGCTTCCCTCTCCAGCCGTCCCCGGCTCCAGGTGGACGCTGCAGGTGCAGAAGAACCAAACTGGTCATGGTTCTTCCAAAGGAAAAATCATTCCGTGGAGAATTCCGCTCCCTGTTTTCTCAGACTGGGAGAAAATTCCGCTTGGTCCCATCGCTTTTCCACCAGGGTTGTTTTCCCTTCGGGCTTGGCAGGGTTTGTGCCGCGAAAACAAATCCCTGCTCCTGTCTGGAGGAGCCACTTGGCCTGGAGGAGTCCGGCAGCTCCAGAACCAAACCGGTCACGGTTCTTCCANGTTCTTCCAAAGGAAAAATCATTCCGTGGAGAATTCCGCTCAGACTGGGAGAAAATTCCGCTTGGTGCCATCGCTTTTCCGCCAGGGTTGTTTTTTCCCTTCGGGCTTGGCGGGGTTTGTGCCATGGAAACAAATCCCTGCTCCTGTCTGGAGGAGCCGCTTGGCCTGGAGGAGTCCGGCAGCTCCAGAGGCTCCTCAGCCGCGCCCAGATCCCGGCAGGATCCCGCTCCCCGCTGGGAATTCAGTGCCGGATCCAGCAGGAATCCCCGGCCACTCCTGTTCATTCCCGCCCTGATAATTAATCCCGGAAGGTTTTTGGGGAATTTAAAAAAAAATATCATTTTCTGAGCTGGTGCGTTCCTCAGAGCCGCTTCCATGGTTTCCGTGGGAAGGAGGTGCCGGGCTGTGGGATGGAGCCCCCATTCCTTCTGAGTTATCTGGGAAAGGATCCTCGGATCTTCTCCTAAAAGGGCCTTTATTCCTAAATGGGCACCGGGAATCCCAGAGAACCACAGGCACGGAAAGCCTTGGCAGGGGGTCGGAATGGGATCAGCTTTAAGGTCCCTTCCAACCTAAACCATCCCAGAATTCCATAAAAAATACATTTATAGAATAAATACATTTATATAAATAAATAGATTTATATGATATATTAGTATATTTATACAATATATTTATATAATATATTTA
>VWPU01010975.1:0-19080 GCA_013398955.1 Callaeas wilsoni
GGACGCGATGCGGCGGAGCCGCCCCCCTGCGCCCGCACCGCGCCCGCCCCAGCGCCCATCACCCCGCGCTCCGGTGTGCCCGGTGGTGGCCGTGGGGGGGTTACCCAGCCCGGGGACAGGAGTGCGGCTCCCCCGCAGCCCCACCGCTCGCCCGGGGCCGCTCACCGGAGACATGGTTCTGGCTCCCGCCGCTGCCCCCGGGGAGCGCGGTCCGTGTGCGCCCGCCCGCCCGGCAGCGCATCCCGCGGCACGCAGGGAGGGAGGGAGGGATGCGGGGAGGGAGGTGCCCGCGGGCCCGGCCCCGCCGCAGCCGCCCCGCGGGGCTGGGAGGGAGCGGGCGGCCGCCGGCAGGGGTGGGCGAGGCTCCCGGGCACGGGCGAGCTGTGTGGGAGAAAGGCGGAGATGGAGCCGTGGGGGATCGATGACGGAAACTCTCAGTAAGGCAGGAAACGGCCACGTAACGGTGTTAATAAATGGCACAGTCCCGGGGCGGGATGGAGGAGAAGCGATGGAGGGGGTGGGGGCTCGGCTGCAGACGCTCGATGCCCTGCCAAGGAGCGGACGTGGTGGAAGCGCTCCGTGAAAGGAGCAGGATCTCACCTGGGCTATTTGATGGTTACTTGATTGGTACAAATGTGACACCAACAGACAGACAGTGTCTTTTTGTTCCTACATATAAACATAAAGGAGCAGGTCGGAACACATCAAAGGCAGCGCAAGTTCGGTCCGTTTTTCAGAATAAGTTTTAAAAGATGATGGTTTTGTTTGGAATCTTACTCATTCTCCTCAGGGTGTGATGGGACTGCATGCAGGGTCTGTCCTGGCCAGAGAAATTCGACGTGGTGAGGCTTTTATGGGCGAAAGTGAGTTGGGATAGGGAGGTCTTCCTCTCCGTTCTTGAATGCAGCATGGGAAGTGTCAAAGCTTGGGAGGAAGAGAAGAGAAGAGAAGAGAAGAGAAGAGAAGAGAAGAGAAGAGAAGAGAAGAGAAGAGAAGAGAAGAGAAGAGAAGAGAAGAGAAGAGAAGAGAAGAGAAGAGAAGAGAAGAGAAGAGAAGAGAAAAGAAGAAAAGAAAAAAAAGAAAAAGAGAAGAGAAGAGAAGAGAAGAGAANAGAAGAAGTTAAATTGGAACAACATTTTTAAAATACCAGTGTCTAGCATTATCCTTCAAACACCTTACTGATGCCACTAAATAATTAAGTATAATATCCAAGGTGGTGAGTGCTTGCAGCTCTTACAGCTTTTTCTTCAAGATCACATATGTACATTACATCTGAAAGATAGTTCCAGAATACAAATTTTGAGGAGATTGGCATTAGGCAGTAACATGGAAAGACAAGGTCTTAGTGCTCTCTGAATCTTCACAATAAAGTAAATGCTGCCCTCAGCAGCTATGGTAGACCTGTATAAAAAAAAGTCTATTTAACTGTGATTTAGGTTCCAAATGTCCCCCCTCTTTTGCCTGTAATATATGACATTCAGAACATCATAACTCAACCTATTTTAGAAAAGTACACACAAGGAATATCTAAATATTTATGTTCTGCGTTTACTTGATGTGTCATTCAATCCTTTTATTGCTGTGCTTTTACTACCATCACAGAACTCTCGACTGGTTTCCAGTTGTAGCTGAGTTCTCATCGGAGGCAGAGATTCTGCCCTTGGGGCAGGTGGATGTGTTGCTTTTCCTTCCCTCTCTCTCCTCCAGCACAGCCTCTTCCTGGCAGTTCTGATCAGCCTCATCTGATGCTGCTCAGCCCACGCCAGCTTGGCCAACCACAGAATCTTTGGCCGGTGTCCTGTCTGGTGTAGCTTTATAGGAGGCTGCCATAAATTCCAGCAGCCTCCCTGGCTTCCTGGAGAACATTACAGGTGTGTTCCAGTCCTCCCATGGAATGGAGACAGGACAAAGGCAATTCCTCTGAGGTTCCTCCGAAGTGCTAAGTCTCCTGTTTGTCTTCGTTTTCCACACAGGTAGCACACAGATATTTGCAGCTCATTTTTTTCTGCAACTTTTGTGTGTGGACAAGGATGCTCGTAGAGTAGTGCTTCCATCTTTTTTTTGTTTCTGTGTGAACTTTAGTGTACCTCACAAGTCCTTTTCCAGATAAGAAATAGTTCATTCGGAGAAATGATCTCATAGAAGTAGCTCATGGCAGTTTAACTGCAGAAACGGAGCATGATGTAATTCTTCAGTCAGAAAAATACTCAGATTGTATCACCAACAGGAGGACAGTTAAGCTTGCCTGACCTGTTTCGAGTCTACCCAAATTTTAACTACAGCAAAGTATAAATTCCCTATATTATTATCTACTGGCAGTCCTACTTTGCACTGCTTGTTGTGTCCAGTTGAGAGTGTTGTGCACATAACAATCAAATAATCAAAACTAAAATCTGAAAGGACGGTGCATTCACGGGGTATTTTAGCATGAGACAGATAAAGAAGAAAACCAAAAGGAAGTACATTTAAAGTTTAGAAATAAAAATGGTTAATACAGAAACAGCATTTTAAAAATGCCCCAAAGGTAGCACTCACAAAGTTTGCCAAGAAACGAGTTTCCAGCTTCCTGCTCAGCTGTGTTCTGACATCTTCTGGCAAGTAACATCTTCTCTTTCTCAGCACTTAAGAGGGCTCTCTGAAGTTCTGTCCATTACCTCTGGGGTGAAACTGAGAGCAGCTTTCCTGATATATATCCACTATTATCCCCAGGCTTAAAACAAAGTCTTCCACAGAAGAGTTTGCTGGGTGCATGAAGCAAGATTTCAAACAAAGCACTACTAACCTTTTCAATTGAGCAAAATATACTTAATACTTCAAAGCAGTTGAAATCTACTTAAGAGCATGAGTGAAGCAGCTATTTCAGAGCACTCCAACAGGTCTGCAGGGTATCCTGGAAAAGTCTCCTGCACTGATCTTCACTTGTCAGTGTTTCTGAAAGCGTGCATATAATCAGAAGCAGATTTTCTTTCCACCTGAAGAGACTCTTAGTTTTCAAAATATGCCCCTTCGTACCCATCTCATCTGCTAGAGCCCCTCCTTCCCCAGATCTCATTCTGACTTCTCAAACCACTGGTTAGAAATCACTGGAGAATGTTTCCATATTACATTTCAGTACTGAGCTGTGTCTAAGTCATGTTCAACACTCCGGTGCCAAGGCAGCTCCTCGTTGTTTCCAGTCAAGTGCAGAGAAGCCCCAATTCCCTTCTGGAGAGAGCAGAATCCAGGCAACCACTGGCGTGTTGGTACAGCAGGTCCTGCACGAGCTGCTGAAAGGTCAAGAAGGCTTGAAGCTGACACTGAACTGGGGCTCATCTGTTCTTAAAAATTCAGGAGTGCTCCAGCAAGCGCAGATACACAGCTTTGGTCACGTGTGTGAAGCACAACAGCAACAACACTCTCATTTTCTAGTGTGGGCACATCCTGCCCTGAATTGAAGCTCTAATTAACTTGAGATCTTAAGGAAAAACACATGCTGACACAATGCATTAACATGCACGTGATACAAAAGATAGAGGAAGCCAGAATTCATCTCCCGAAGTGGTTAATACTTTAAATCCAACCTAACTGAATATCCGCTTAGCTTACCAAATGTTCAGCATTGCCTTATACTCATTACTGCACTATTCCCTGCTTTGCTGTGTTCTGGGCAGCGTTGTGCTGTTGGTAATGGCAAATGAACAGAAACCTGTACTATGAGCACAGCTTTCTACCAGTTACCTGAAAACTAACTGCTGTTAGAGCTGAAATTTCTTAATGCATAAAACTGCGGTGTTTTTTTCCTTTGGGAAAGTATAGTCAGCTTTCATTTGACCATTTTTGAGTTACACAAGCATTTAAAAAAGTCCTATCACCATAATTACAAAGACTTCCACTATGGTAAAAGAAATGACTAGAAATAAATAAGCTGCAAGCTAAAAATACATATATAGAGGGCATTTCAGAAGGGACTGCTGATTTGAAGTGTCTGTGTATACTTCAAGGGCCCAGCTTTTCAAAAGCTGTTGAGTTTGTATAAACAGTTCCCTTCCAGATGTCTCTGTTATATATATGCTTGTTATTTTTCTCTCTCTCTTCTCTCAGATTTAGTGTTGGCTCAATTAGGAATTAACTCAGAAAGTCTATTAGACAGAGTTGCTTATGAGACTGGGACACAGGAATTCCTGTTTTAGGAATGCCAGATGCTTTTAGCCAGAGGTAACATCCCTAGATTTTCATCTCCACGTGAATAGTTTAAAAAACTGCAGGAAACTAAGCAGAATTTAAGCAGAAAACTTAGGCACCTCTGTGAGGTGGGAGGTGTGGAAGGCAGCTTAAATTCCTTTTGTGCACTTCAGACGCCTAAGTGTTTCGCTGCTGTTGTGGTTGGAAATGGACTTTAAATCATATTAAATCCTAGTGTAGTTTAATTTGGATTTTCCTGATGCCTTGTACATTTCTTTGAATGAAATCTTAACAAAACTACATATTGCCAGCAACAGATAAGTGTGTGCATATGCTTTACTTGTGTGTATCTTTTAAAAGGGTGATGAAGTTTTAAAAAATGAAAAGTAATGTAATGTTAAGCTGTTGCATTGGGCAGAGCTAAGGAAAATCAGTATGGTCTTTTTTCCACTGGAAAATTAATTCTACTTCTTTACAGAAGAGTCTTCCAATAAAAAAATCACATGATGCTGGGAAATAGGTCATGCTGCTCAGCAAAGAACAAAACCTTGCACAATACAAACACACAATACACATTTTGCTGTAACTACAATCCCTACACTTTTTCTCAAAATTTCATTTGTTGTCTTTGGATGCCTCAAGGTGAATTTTAGTTCTGTTCTTCTCACACAGCACTTGAAGCTGAACCAAACAATCTCAATTTATACTGAAATTGCATATTTTTGCCTGTAGTCTAGAGGCTGTGTTTTGTACATCTTTTTAAGGAAAAAAAGTACCCATTAATGTTAGTGGGAGCTTTTCTGTACAAAAGAAGCAGAATCACAGTCATATATGTAATTGGAACTGAGGAAATGCTGGATAAACACTGTTTTGGTTTAACCCCTCATAGCAGTATTTATTCACCCCCTCTCTTTGCAGTTTATTTTCAGCCTCAGGAGCCTGAGCAAGGCTCGCTGTCCCAGCCAGGTCTGTTTCCCACTGATAACACAGGCAGCCCAGGGAGTGTAAACATCTGTACTTTAGATGCTGAGTGGGAAATGAATCCAGCACATGCTGTGTTGTGTGGCTGCAGAAGCGTGGATCTGGAAGGGACTCTGGAGATCGCTTAGCCCAGTGCTCGTTTATCTGGTCCAAGTGCTACATAACCACTTCAGATAAAATTAAGGGGTCTTGAAATGCACCCACACAGGTTTTCATTTACCAGCAGAAAGCCTTGGGTTCAGCTTTGAGTGACTCTTTACTTGGCTTCCTTTAATGAACTGCTTTTCTTGCTTGCATGCATGTAGGTTTGATCCTGAATTTTAGTGTCCTCTTCCATCAACTCCCTTCTGACAGATTATGAGTTGTGCACAGTCCCCAGATCATAGAGTGGGAAAGAGTTCACCTATAGAAAACACCTATACAGAGAAGTAGTATGGGGTAATGAAAACCCTACTAAACACACGTGGTCAAGGAAACAGAGTGACGTTCACTGGGGATTCTTAATTCTGAGTTTCCTGGTGTTTGCCACAAACACAGGAAATTGATTTGACACTGTTTGAGTCTCTAAAGTAATTCTGGAAGCTTAGTCAATTGATTTCCCTTCGCATTGCCTGAATGGTGGACGTGGGCCAAAACGTGAATGCAAATGAGGTCCCTCAGTTTTGGGAATGCATCAGGAGAGGTTGTCTGCCAACCACAGCACCTCGCTCTCTAGAGGCACTCGCACACTGCTCGGTTTTGCTGTGTTTATAGTGGTGGTCAGCACTGCAGGCAGTGCCTCCAGATTTACAACCGAGCGTTGACAACCAGTGCACTTATTTCATGCACTGCTCCAGCAAAAACCTCTCCTCTCAGAGCTAAGCTGTCTCTTCTGGTTTTGGCCAGAGCTGCTGGCAGGCTGCCCTGTTGTGTATAAACATGTAAACCACGAAAAGATAAAAGACTGCAGCGTGCCAGATCCCTAATATAGATGAAAACTTGGTTTCTTACCTCTGTGTGGAAGAAGTTGCTTTTTCCTGGCTTTGGAAGCATTTGCAGTTCAGTAAGCTGCTGTTACGTGGAAGGGGATGTGCTTTCCCACCACGGTTTTGATTTACTTCAAAATGCTTTTCTGGAGTAGTCGATTGCTTTGCCAGCCTGAAACTCAATAAACATGGTTTTAAAAGGGCAAAGATTTAGTGGTGCTGCAGTCTGCACCATAAATCTCTGTTGATTTATTAAAGAATGAATGAATGAGGCCAGAGATGATTGTCCAATATTATCTGTCATCATTGTTTGCAATCCCTGATTTATGGACCTGACTCTGTTTTCTCAGGTGTGGTTTGGTGATGCTTGTGGAGTGAGACTGGCATTGTGACAATACACCCAAGAGGAAAACCAGCCACTGTTTCTGCCATCAATTAATGTTGTAGGTAAAGGTATTAAATAAGCTCCCAAGCTCTGGTGGGAACTAGTAACCAGGTTGAGGCAACATTTCTCCTAGTCAGGCTTATTTGTGTGGTTGTCTGTATGTGTTAATCTCTATGCATGAGTAATTTTCCCCAGACAATGAAATGAAAATTGAATGTCACGCTATCTGTTTGGTCTGTACATCTGTTACTGGTGCTCTGTTTTGCAGAATAGTGGTGAATTTTTGTGCAGTTTAGAGTACATACATATTTAATTGCAGATTTCAGTGCCATTGTCACATTTCTGAGGCTAAGTGGAGAAGAGAAAGGAGCCAGTGGACATCCCTCCCTGCAAGAGCGTGAAAGGCATTCCTAATTCACACAGCCTTAGAAATTCCATGGGTGATGTATTTTTGCTTTAAAATCTACATTCACAAAATGCAAGTTTGGAGAAATGCCAGTTCCACAGTCATGTTACAGCCTGGACTTGCCAGAGCTGGGAATGATAGTAGGGTATGGCAGATTTGGTGTTACCAGCAGTGCTTCAGCATATCTACAGTTGGGAAGAAATGTTTGGATGTATTTGTGTCAGAAGAGAAAAGCAGCAATTACTGATTGGGAGTCTCTGGGGCACATCCAAGTGCATCATCACATGAAGCAGACTGTCTCCCCTCAGATGAAAAAAAAAGAACAAACCAAAAACCCCAAAGCAACCATATTTGAAAGACCCAGGGATTCCTGAACTGCTGGTAAGGGTAATGCAAAGTGACCAAATGCCCAAGTAAGGGAATCTAATGGAAAGGAAATGGACAACTGGTGCTTCCCAAGTTTCCATAGGGAGATTAGGGCTGTAAAACCCGTTATCATTTACTTGCTCCCTCGTATACACTGAGAATGAAGAGGTCATTATAGCAAACTAGGAGTGGGACTGTTAGTCTGGAGTCTGGGCTAGAAAGTGCCCCTTAATGCAAGTATTTTCTGGTTGGAAATAGGATATCCATTAATCCAAGTGCAAGAACTGTGACTGACTTCACAATGAGACATACACCTCTGTGAAATCATATATACATCAGTATTTAGAGGATTCATGGAAGAAAAGCTTCCCATTGTAAATGAGAGAATGAATCTGAGGAAATACCAAACACCCTTGTCAAGACAGAAAAAAAGTTACTTTCAGGTAACTTGTTTGGAAAATGTTTGCTATGGATAATCTGTTGGCAAAAACATAGCTGGCATTTCAGAGCTCAAACCAAGAAAATCCCAAGCAACACAGAGGCAATAGATTTTGAGGAGAGCAGCATTGGGGCGAAGAGCTGACTTCTGTAGTAACACCACGTGAGTCACTGTGAGGGAAAGGACAGGCAGAAGAGAACAGGAGGCCAGCTGAAACGCTCCCAGGAAACTGCTGTGCAGGACAAACTGAATCGAATCAAAAGGATGAGTGGATATGTGCAGACCTTCCAGAAATGTGTTAGCACTCCAGAAGGGAAGTGGTAGATTTGACGTGGCATTTGATATTTGCCAGGAGATACCAACAAAGGCACTGCAAGAAGCAAAGGGTTCTGTAACGCACCCGGCAAGACACATGGTCTAAGAACACAGACCTTTCTTGTATTGCCCTATTTTTACAAGCCAGGATTATCAAATTATCACTTGAGAATGGAGAAGATTCTACTGAGAAGCTGCATGACAAAGATCAATGCCCCAGACATGGAACTTCAGTCAGCCTCACCAAAAACCACTGAGAGGAAACTGAGCTTCTGAAATCAGCACAGGAGACACTCACAGATGTGCTGCTTCACATGTTCTCCAGGATGAGGGACCAAACCAACCCTCTCTAAAGGCACACAAGCCTTGGATTCTGCAATGCTGTGCTGCACTGGAATATTGGGAAGCTGCTGCTTTCTTCTTGCTTTTCTGAAACACAGTCTTGGGTAGAACTCCCTGACAACAATAATAATAATAATAATAACAACAACACATACTCCCTGATGAGTTGGGATGAGACACAGCTTGTACGTATTTCTGCAGTCAGCAGAGCCTCGGAGCCCTGCTGCTCACAGACTTTTTGCAGACTCGGATATCAGAGGACTTCCCACCGGGAACTGTGGCATTCCCACGTGCAGTGCGAAGTGCAGCGGCTGGTGCCTCTGCGAGACCTTGCCTGGGCCAAATGTGGGTGCAGGAAGAGCCAGGGGACAGGGGTTAGCCCCAGACACTACTGCCACACAGCAGTCACCCCTGTGCCTGGAATGGGTGCTTGGAAGTGAGAGTCTGGGGACAGCTGCGTGGGGTGCGCACTATTTATTTTCAGTTAAGGTTTGGAGGAGAAGAAAAACGACAACGTTGCTTGAATTATGCATCTTGCATCACAGTCATGCCTTGCACTATGCATTGTGGGCATTCATCAAGAAAGAGTAATCTTCCATTTGTTCGTGGTGCATTTAAGCAATGAATATTGGTACTTGTATTGCAACTTTATCTTTTAACTATAACTATGTGAAGTTCAAGCATTTTTGCATTTGTCACTGATGGGAGGCGGTTGCCATAAATACATTAATTACTAACTGGTAGACTGCTACAAAGAGAAGGTGGTTATATCTAAAACAAGCCTAAAAATACAGATGTCTCCAACAAAGCATCTTCAGAATTTGCTGCCTTCAGTGATACCAACAGCTGAAATTTCCAAACTTGTCTCACTGGCTGCATGACTCTTAAAGAGTGAAAGAAGCAATGTACTATGGCCTTGCTGCAATTGTATTGTCACCTCAACAGAATTCCATATCATCAAAGCATGAAACAGGTAAAAAAGGTGAATTACTGTGAAATATTAAAATCAGCAGCTGTTCAGTACTAGAATAAGTGTAGGTGAAAGATTTTCTTACCCAGTGACTGTACAAAGTCTTGGCAAATTCTAAAGATATGAAGAAGTCCAATTACTTGAGCAATCAGAATATCTGAAAAATACTTTCTGAAGCTTTTCAGTTAGAGGAAAAGAGTGAGTAATCATTTGTTTGTCTGCAGACAGGTACCGGAGAAGATTCTAGGCAAATAAATCACAGATGTGAAATATTGACTTCCCACATATTTTTCAGTTTCATTCTTCATCAAATGCGCTTGGCATGAATTCAAATCAAATTAAATTTCTTTTTTTTTACTGTCATTATATCACTCAGCACATTAGGAATGCAAAAATTAAGCATTTGGATAAATGTATGTTAGAGCAGGTAATTAATTTAGTAAGTATATACACAGATCTTGTTTGCAAGAAAAATATCTGACAGTGCAAAATTATATATGATTGCAAAGCAACCTGTTTTAATGGCTTTAATGCAATAATAACCAACTTCTCCAAATGAAAATAGCAAAAGGATGAAGGGCCAAAAAAAAAAAAAGGCTAAAGATTGATTATATAAATCAGTGAATATCCAACTACGCCTTAAGTCGTGATTGAAGTGACTATGGATTCAAAATTAGAATTCTTGGGTACTACAATTTCCAATCCATGAAAAACTTTTGGCTATAAGAAAGGGCTTTTTTTTTGCTTCATACAGAATTTGAAAAGGGAATATTCCTCACAGCAGAGCTTTTAAAACTCTGACTGCTGAAATGTAAAGATAGGATACAGGCACACACACAGAGCCCTGAAAATATGCAGGTACATTTTGCCTGGCTCACAGCTCCCCAGTTACTGTTCAAGAGAGAAAAAAAATGTATTTAAGTTGCAAAAAAGCACAAAGGAGAGCAAATCCTTTTGGTTTGGAGCCTGAAACAAACAAAAAAAAATCCTAATGTCATAGATCAGCAGGCATTTATTTGTTGCTTAAGTGTACAGACCAGCTTTCCAGTCATAGGACTAACTGAAAGTATGAGAAAGGAAGAGAGCAGAAATTATTATCTTGATTTTCTTTTTTCCCAATCAACAAGATATTACCTCCTTACAATATATTCCATCCACCATGCGGCTTATAGAACAAGTACTGATGATTAGAGTGTTTCATAAGACAGTCTGAACATGGGTTTTTGGGAAAAACTATAAAAGTTGCCATTTCCAACTGGGAGACAGCTCATTAGAAGGCATGAGATCAGCTCAAATTATGCCAAGAGGGAGCAACAAGAAGGCGAAAGGATCCCAAGGTAGGCTGTTATAAGTACGGATTATTTGCCTTGCTTTAAATTTAAGATAAATTTAACAAAGGGGATGTTTTCTGTTACTCCTTGGAGACTTTAAAAATAAATCTACTCTACTTTCTGTAATTTTTCCTTGGTTTTAATTGCTCAGGACTCCTGGCTTCTGCTGTGGTAGCAGTCATTAAATCATCAACTGATGCACACCAACATCTCCGTGTTTATTTACCTACCTCTAAACTTGGTTAGAGGAAGGTAAACAGTCTTTCTAGGTTTTAGTGGGTGTTAATTATTTGCTCGTAAAGCACAGTGAGGCATCTGTGCCTGAAAAAATGCCTCCTGTGCCTTTTGAGTGGCTTCTAAGTAAATCCTCCCACGCCTCCCCGGTGGGGCAGCCTCGCCAGTTAAATGGAAAGGCAATCCTAAATTCACTCAAGGGTGTTCAGTGTGCTGAACCCACCCTGCCCTTCCTCTCCAGCTGCTGCCAGCTGGCTTCTCTCACCAAGCAGTGCCCCGCAGCCTTGGCCAGTCTCCAGTCCATACAGACAGCCCTTGTTTTTTGGGAAGGGGGGATACAGACACTCTAACCATGGATGTCTGCATGAAGGGGTTTTTTTAACCTTGCTTTACCTCCCTTTAGCTGTTTTTTACTCATCCTTGCTCCTTGGCATTGACTGTGATTAGGAGGTGCAGCAGGCTTGGGTTTGGGTTTTTAATAGGTTTTCAAAGCTTCCCCAGCAATGTTGGACTGTGAAGTGCTGTACCTGTGTAGGGAGTTTCTGGCCATCACCATCAGATGACGCAGAAGAGAGGAGTTTTCCTTAAGTTACGCTTTTAAATGTCACAAAGATAAGGCAAAATTCCTGCAATCCTGAATTAAAGGTTTTTTACACTCACCGTCTCAGGATCATAAGCATTTATGATTATAATAGATAGACACACTTAACTATTGCCTTTGCAGCGTTAAATTTTACGGCTGCTGCTTGCAAAATCTGCTGTTCAAAGTAGTCTGAATTTATTAAGTCAAGGTTTTAAGGGCAGCTTCTCTCCAGAAAAAAAACAAACCAAACCAACCAAAACCCAGCAATACAGCCAGAAAACGATTAAGACAGGTCTTAAGAAAGCTTAGGTCAGTGTAACTGCCTTGTCAGAGAGAGGAAGGGAATGTCATGTTCATGCTGCTTCCTCTTCCCCTAAATCAAGAGATGGAATGAAGTGAAACTGATGCAATCAGGGCTCCAATTTGGCTGTGGTTGTGCAGCTGTGTCAAACAGTGGCAGCTCTGCTCTCTGCCTTGCCGTGACACAGCACAGGCTGTGCAGGAGGCAGCTCCCAGGAGCTCTGCAGTACAACTCTCTCCACAGAAAATTTGCCCCCTTTTCCCTTTCTTTCTTCTCCATTTTGCCTACATTAAGCACTTTACATGGTAGTGTTATATTCCATAATTTGTCAGAAAATATGCAAAAATATTTACAGTGCATCCACACAGTGCATGGCAGTTTTGTTGCCATTTCCCTAAATTCACCCACTAGTTAAAATCAAAATAAAGTCCGCATCGAGTGGAAGGGCAGAGGATGCTTTCTAAGCACCGATGTTCTCCCAAATTCAAGGTGGAGAGGAATGAATCACAAAGAGAGGAGGGCAGGGAATTGGCCTTGGGGGACAAGGTGGTGTTTTGTGTGGTGGGGGGTGACTCACATGCTGAGGGAAGGTGGTCTGGGGAATTCTGCACAGCCAGAAATCTTTATTAGGAAGCAAATAATAACTGGTGATACATTTAATCAAAAAGAGGGGAGGGTGGTATGGGATAAAACTGATGATTGCAATAAGGAAACCTTGAGATAGTCACGTTTCCTTTCAGAGCAGCAATCTGACCACCCAGGAGAGGTGATTGGTGTTGCAAAGTTCACTCTGTGAATAAGGAAACCAATGTCCTTCCCAAGACGAGCACAGGGACCACGCAAAGTCCTGCTCTCCCTCTCCTGGTCTAAGTCAGATCATACAGCCTTCCAAGGTGGCTCTGGTGCACACCAACATTAGCCTGACATGGCGTTTGCAAAACTTCAGGACTTTTGAGGAATTTGGAGGCTACTGAATGAAAATAATTTCTGCATTAGGAACAGGAGTGCAGCCAGCCACGAGCTCTGGAAGCCATGCACACCCAGGAAGTGAGGGATTCAGTTTTGATGCTCCAACTTGCATGTAGACAGAAGCCTGTGCAGTCAGAGTGGCTTTGTTGCAGCTGAAGGAGAACCTGTCCCCAAAGGAAGTAAACCTGACAGAATCGTCCAGGAGGGCAACATGGTAATGACTAATGGCAAAGAAGAACCACCAAATAAGCATTGGTTTAGCACAAATTCGTGTCTGAAGAGATATTTAATCAAGGCATCAAGGACATGACAGGAAGAAGGTCTTGTTTTCTATAAATCAGCGCTTGATGACTGGGTAATAAATGAGATTTGGGATTTAAGTAGCTCAGCCTGTTCAGCTTAATAAGGAGAGAGTGATAATTGTATGATAGGCTGTAAATATCTACCTACAGGGGTGCAGAAATCTAGTTAGTGAGGGCTCTTCCACCTACCAAACAAAAAGTCCAATTGTCTAGATGAAACCATAAACTCAAACTAAAAATGACACGCAAAGTCTGAAACGTGAGGATAGGTAACTATTACCAAGCTATACTAGTGCTGAATTGCCATTTCTTGAATCCATCAGAAAGCTGTAGCAATGGAATGGTGGATTGCCTCCTTCAGATAATCTTAAAACAAAAAAACAAAGGTTATGTTTTTTTGTTGTTTTGTTGGGGTTTTTATAAGTGGGTTTTCCCCCAAAATATGTGGTTTTAACAAGATTTTTGGGAAGGTGGAATGTGTTGTAGAGATGATCACTCTACATAATGGAAACTCCATGTGATTTATATTCTGCAAATCCCTCTTTTGTGCAAACTCATCTTTTCGAGGTGCTTAGCAGAGTGTGTCACAAGTTAAAGGAGTAAATTTTGGTGGGAACTGCTTCTCAAAACACTGGTAGCCCCTTAGCATGGCATCCTCATGGAATCTTCACTTTGAAATCACAGATGTGTGTGAGAAAAAGACCCAGAGCTATGCAGAACACCACCAGTAAAATGACAGTGTTCTGGAGAGATTTTTCTCAAGTATATCTAAACAGAAAGAATCTGGAACAGTTCAGAAGACAAAGGGAAATATCTGCAGTTGAAATTAACTGTCACATCCATCAAATCTTGGATTTAAGCCTGGCACTTTACACTAAGCAAGAATTGCTTCCAGATTTCCACCAGTCACGAATTGACAGTCTGGGCTTAACAGACCATAATGTGAGTGCTAAGAGAATTTTGATGAAATTGGACAAAGGGTGAAGAGAACTCTAAAAGCTCCACATCTGGTGGTTTAGAAAAAGAAGAGCTTCAGAGGAGAGTAGCTTAATCCAGTCCTGGTATAAGTGAACATATCTTTGGTCTCCTGTGGACGATGCAGCCACAGAGTGAGATGGACCAATAGCACTGCAAAGTCACAGTGTGAACCTCTCTGGGATCTGCCTTAATTTTTAAAAAATCAGGGCAGAGATCCAATAAAAGAACATTTCTGCCCCTATTCTCCCTCTCCATCCAAGGCAGGTAGAAGTACTTTGCTACAGAGTCTGGAGCCCAAAGGTTTGGGCAAACATGAGTGACCATCGCTGGATATGAATTTTATGTCCACATGGAAAAATAGACTACCAAGACATTGAGGCAATTCCTTGGGTTATTTCCACACCTTATTTTTGCAGCTTTTCAGACCAGCAGCAGAGTTTGGCCACTTCTAACTAACATAAATAGCCTTCTTCTTAACATGGTTTAGGTCAAAAGCAAACTGCTTTTGTTTGGTTGGGTTTTTTTGGGTTTTTTTGGTTTTTTTGGGAAAAGGATTTAGTATCTGAATTTTAGGGATACTGATCTGAAATCTCAAGTTGAATTCACTTTCCATGAGATTTGCTTCCAGACTTGAGGCATTATCTATTGTGTAGCAATGTTTAAAATCAAATTAAATGCAGTAATTTGCCCTCAGGAAAATTGTGTACCAAATATATTTCTCCAAGCAAATCTCCTAGAGTTAAAAAAAAAAGAAAAAAAGAGGGAAAAAAAGGAAACAAAACAAAATAAATCCCCATTGCTTAATTAAATCTCTTCCTATGTGACATCTTTGTCTCTTTAGAGAGCATTATTTTTAACTTTGATTGTGAAGAGCACTGGTGGAACAGCTCTCGTGTGAACCACAGCAAGCAGCAGCAGTGCCAAAAGCATAGCTAGGATTTTGCTGGGCTGCTGGGACAGTAGTGAAACTGCTGTTGTGTCACCCAGGAAGATAAAAATGATGCACTTTTTACAAATTCAGACAAAAATGTGATGGCAGTCAGATTTTGAGACCATCCATTGTATCAGACTGAAGCTCATTTTCTACCCTAGTACACTCTGATGTATTTTGGGATATTTTCTAACATATCTTTTTTTCTCATCTCTCAGGATTGCATCAAACCAGTCAGCTTACAGCATTATGCATCAACAGCCGAGGAGAGAAGAGGGAATAAGACATTTCTACCAGCTCCATTTGCAGAGCTCACATGAATCAAAACCGAGCACTGTGGTACTTCTAAGCAGCCCTGACTGCTGAACCCTGGAGCTTTAACTTGTCATTTGAACAGTGGGGTTACTGCTTGTGTAAGCAATCATGTCTGAGCTCTCTGGAATTTGAGGGGGCGGAAAAAAGTGAAGTCAAACTCGCCTTTTTCTGTCTCAATTAAAAATGCTATGATTCCCAGGCTGAGAGCCTGTTGGGCAATACCTTCATGGTATTTGCTTTTCATTCAGCACCATTAATAGGTGATTTGCAGCAATCCATGCTGAAGGCAGACTCCTCCCTGCTCACTGCCCCAAATGTTGCCCCAGGTACCAACCCTGTCTCTTGGATCTTGAGGCCCTAGGGCGTGCTGTTGTTTGGGTATCAGCCACTCTTTCCCAGGGATATGGGAACCTCTGCCCCAAGCCTTGCTGGAAGGAGCTCTGGTGGGAAAGCGATCCCTGGAGAGGGTTCCCACTGTGGGCAAGGCACAGAGTCCTGTTTGGAGGAGGCCTGGGTAGGAGAGCTTGTGTTTAGGAGCTGCTGGATAAAGAGAGGGCAACCCACGAACACGCGTGGGGCAGCTGCAGAATCACAGAGCAGTTTGGGTTGGAAGGGACTTTTAAAGGTCAACCAGTCCAAACCCCCAGAAGGGAGGTTCAGAGAGGACACAGAGGAAAGGGAGGGTGATGTGGGATGAGATTGCTGTGGCTTATTAAAAAGGATGGGGAAATGCACATGGCTTGTGCACAGAAGCAGCCCAAGCCCTTGGCATTTATCCCTGTTCTGTCCCAGCTCCTCTGGGCTCTACCCTCAGTGGGGACAATGCAGCACACCCAAGCAGAAGGCAATTAAACCTCCTTCTGTACAGCAGCAGGGACTCTCTTTTCAGCTTTAGAAACCTGCTCTCCAGGGCCTAAATTGAACTTCAGTCTACAATCGAGCAGCACAATGGGGGCTCTCCTCTCAACTGGAGTACCTGGGAATTACCGCAATGTAAATAATAATTTCATAATATTCATGTAAGCCTGTTGTTGGATTGCAGAGTCACACATTGGAATTTAACATGCCTGGCATAAGGTTGCTCGTGCATAATCTTGCAGAGGGTTTAATTGGGAGGGCTAAGTAGCTATGAATGGGTTACTCTGACATTTCTTCTGAGGGCAATATGGGTTTCTCTGCCTACTACCCTGTAGATCCATATGGAGGATTCTGCTTTAAAACTGGCTTTTATTCAAGGCTCTTCAGAGAATTTCCCTGCTTTGCTTTTCAAATGCAGTCACAAGAGGAAAGGAAAAATGTATCTGAAAAATTTCACTGTTGTGGGATTTTTTTTCCTTTCATTTTGCTATAGCTGCATATTATTCCCCTCCTTTGCAAAGTAGCTTTGAAATACACAGGCTAAAAAGGGCAGAGAACATTTATTTTTATTTAGTATTACTATTTCCTGCAGAGAGCCTATGATTTGGATAAATTTTCCAGGTGCCACCATAGCCTTACAGAAGTCAATAATAGCTCTCCGTTGCCTTTGTGGGGCTGAGTGAAAGGAAAGCAATCCAATGGTGGGATATTGTTGGTGTCTCCTCTTTCCCAGAGATACTACTCAACCCAAATCTAAACAAACCTTGGCTTGACTTTCAGTTTTATGCTTGAAGGTCACAAGTCTCAGTCTTGTTTAGGCTGCACATAGACCTGTTTCTAAAAACAGTGGACTCTTCCCACAAGTGCAATCTGGTGTCTTATCTCTGATGTCCAGCAAATGAGCCTCCTCCCTACTATCACACTGCTATGTTGAGAAGGAGGTTTTGTAATATATTGAGAGTAAAAACCATACAGGACTTTGTTAATTCAAAAAGAAGATCTTGCACTGAGACTATAAATAAAATACCCCAACAGGGTCTAGTTCATCCTCGTGCCAAGAAATACTGAAGGACTGTTGAAATCAGAGGACTCCAGAGGGCACCAAAGTTATCAAACTGCAAAAATCATGGCTGTCAGGATGATATATGTTGGTTTTTTGCTTACCTGTGATGACTTTCTGGTGGCAGATATTCCCAAATTTGAGTAACAAACTAGAAAAACATGCTGAACTGCAAGGACTGCAGCCGTAATTAGTGAGATCATATTTCTACACTTTGCCTGTTTTGCATCAAAATAATTTTGAATTCAAGTAATTTCTCTGACTGGTTAACTGCTTTTTTCTTATTCTAATGAGTTAGTTCACCTAGCTTGGCAAAATACACATGCACGTTCCAAGTTCTGCTTATTTACAGCACTGATCGTATAACTCCATAAACGTCCAACTTAATTTTGTGGTGAGTTATGTGTGGTGAAGGCCACCACAAAAATTTCATTAGCCTCAACTCTAAAGCAGTGACAGTAATTGCTGTAAGGCTATAAAGATTGAGCAGGATATCATAAAACCACAACAGTGGCGATAAGAAATGTAAATATTTTTGATACCTGGAGACCAGTTAATCTGTGCAGGCAATGTATCACGTTCTGTACATTTGTAATATTTCTCTCTGTCCATCCTGTTGGCTGCACGAAATTTTAAACTGCAGAAAACTTGACTCTAACTCTCAGCAGGCCACTCTTCGTCAAAACAGCAGCGTTAATTTGTACGGCTAATAGAGAATAAATAATTCGTTGAAGAAAACAACTATCAACAGTGGAAATGTTTGAGTGGAGGCTGGGTAACAACCCACAGTGACACTCACAATCTTTGCAAAAATGACCTGTCCACAACTTCTCTGGGCAACCTGTGCCAGGGCCTCACCACTCTCACAGCAAAGAATTTCTTCCTAATGCCTAACCTAAACTTGCCTCTTTCAGCTTAAGGTCGTTCCCACTTGTCCTATCACTCCATGCCCTTGTGAAAAATCCCTCTCCAGCTTTCCTGTAATGCCCTTAGAAGGCTGCTCTAAGGCTGCTCTCTTTAATACAATTTGTGCTCTTCAACAGATGCCAGAATCTCTTCACTCCTTTCTGATGAAGGCGTGTCAGTGGTAGTTCCATACCCACACCTGTCCCGCACAGGCCCTGACAAGTCAATCTCTTTTTCCTAATGTAGCAAAGTGTCCTAAGAAAGATGAAAATGCAGGAACATGTTTCTAGCTCCAAACCTGCCATCCTACTGCAAGACAAGCACTCCTCTGCAAGAGCCAGAAAGAAGCCTTCACACACGTGGACGAACCTCGGCAATGTTAGAGACCAAACACCTCCATTTTAATGTGCCTCTGAGTCATCATTCTCGATGAGGCACAGGCTGTGTGGCTGCAGTTCCCCGAGCTGACATTAAGGAAAATAAATACTGCTCTGAGAGAAGCAGAGCTGAGGAAGCTCGATTTTCTATGGTCTTGCATCCTACATCTCCTCTCTCTGCTCTTCACACAATATTCCCTTCTACCTTCCTTTCTCTCCTGCAATTCACCATTTTTCTCTAATTTCTCCAGCGTCCCTCACATCTTCTCACTGTTGCATCCCCTGGATGAGCACATCCTACCTCCAACCTCTTCCCATGTACTAAATCAGGGGCAATTTCTGTTGTGGCCAGTCCAGGCCACAGAAGTGCTGATTGTTTGGACATCTGAGCACAGACTGACCCTCCCACAGGTCAGACAGACCCAGTGACTGCCAGCACAGGCTGCAGTTTTTCCCAGAGGAGGAGACACATAGGAACCTCACTATCACTGTGCCTTCAACTCACCTCTCAAATTTGGGTGAAACTGGTTGGTTTTGAGGGGGAAATCGGCAGACAGGTGTGATCTCATGGTCTCTGGGAGACCTGTTGTCTCGGTTTGAGAGAC